>LKNJ01001767.1:0-80484 GCA_002120245.1 Maccullochella peelii
CACACACACACACACACACACACCTTACGTCCCTGCCCTAACTTGCCCCTCTCTCTTGTTTTGCACCGCCAGGCAGACAGCCATGCAGAGACATTCTCTCCAGCTCTGAGGGTGATGTCTGCCAGGTGCTTAAGCCTCTCTAATTAGCACAAACCCAACTGAACACACTGTGATGACAGTGGGAAAGGGCTGGAGGCTCCAGTCTCGATACACTGGACCACACGTTTTAATGTATCCCCATCAAAGCCTGTGTGCTCCATTGACTATTTTCACGCTCTTGGTTTTCAATGAATTAAATATAAACACCTCTCCATCACAGCTGAAAGAAAGGAAGGAAGAAGCGTGGTGTGACGAGGACAACAGGTAACGGATACACCTGCATCATCTGGCATGCAGGGTTACAGTCTAATTCACTGTCAGACAATACAACCTGTATGCCAGCATACCAGCATGTATCAGATACCCCAGATGCACACAAATGCATATTATTACCATTATTTTGCAGGTGGCCACTTGTTGCAGCATAGTAAATGTCATCCTTACATCAGTTTACACCCTGAACCTCCCAACAGCCTTCATCTGTCACTTCACAGTTTAAAGGTCAGTAGTGAGTAAACTCCCGTTCTCAAACTCAGTGCCAGTTTCATAGCGACGAGGTCTCTCTTGATAGGTTTAGCCATGAGCAACAAACCAAATCCCCTTAAAAAATGATGCAGGAGAATGTAAAGTATTCAGGCCTGCTAGTGCCTGTTTAATGTAAGCACAACTTTGCTACAGGCTCCTACTATATATATGATTACAGACAATAAAACAGTGTTGTAGGCAAGAAAAGAGCTCCACATTCTTGTTTGTAGAGTAATGCATAGAGTAAGGTAAAGACACAAATAATGGACTGGATGTACCTGAGGTACAGTTCTTGCAAGCTGGTAAGTGTTAGTTAAATCAGAATTAAAAGAGAAAAAAACATTGTTTTATTTGTTACTAGCTACTTTAGACCAAACTGCTATATTTAAATTGGGCTAGTGGCTCTAGGAATGGCAGTGTTGGTCGGCCCAGACTAATATCTCAACAGCTATTGGATGAATTTCCACAAAATTTTGGTACAGACATTCATGATCCCCAGCGGATGAATCCCAATGACTTGAGTCCTCTGAGTTTTCCTCTAGCGCCACCAGCAGGTCAAATCTTCAATTTGTCTAATACTTTGGTTTATGACCAAATTTACCAGTAAAACGGACGACACTCCCATCAGCCTCAGCTGTCTGGAGTGCTAATTAGCAAATGTTAGCGTGCTAACATGCTATACTAAGACGGTAGTGACCATGATAAACATTACCTGCTAGCATGTTAATGTTATTGTGAGCATGTCAGCATGCTAACATTAGCATGGCTTAAGACTATTGTTTACCATTAATTATACATCTTCAGAATAAATGAATGGTAGATCACCTCCCTAACACCTCTGGGCACTAAACCACCAGGTTGTGCTGATGTAAGCTGGGCAAGTCCCTCTATTATATACAAGCAGAGTGCAGGCTTATCACAGCTCCAGTCCTTGAATACATCCCGAAAGAACAGCATGTTCCTGGAGAGGAAAACTACATGATAATCCAACACTTTTACCAAACTTTGGTGCACTAGTGACGTAAAACCAAAAAACTGTTGTCTCCACCAACAGCACAGTGAATTTCTACTCTTTACAGTCAGCCCCATTGCTTAAATGCCCAGTTTGACTACAACAGTCATGACTGGTGACTCACAAAACTTTCCAAGTACATATTTATCAGTCTCCCTGTAGACTTGCCGCAGTGTATTGGCAAACATTTTCCTTTCGTGACAATTGCCTGTGCAGTTGGTGCAAAGCCACAGTAACGTAACTGCATATCTTGACAGTGAAACCATATATGATTTCATAAATAATAATTGTTGCTTTTGGCCATCCTGCTTAGTCTGGTAACACTGACACCAAACATTAGAAGATTGCAAAGAATAAAAGGAACTTGATTAAATGAAACTGGAGCACATTATTCAGTTGGGACTAGAGGGCAAACAGGCACTTAGTAAACTTCTCTTACTATGCTAGTGACCTAAATATGATCTCCTCTGCCATTTGGGCGTGGTGACTCTTCACCTATTGAAACAAAATCCTAGTAAATGCCCTTAAAACCCTGTTATTATAAACAAGCATTTGTGCAACTGTTTACCATACAGGTAGTCAAGTCCTCATCTACAGAAATTCCCACGATGTCAGCATCAGCTTGATCATCACAAAACACATGAGAAGAGTGTGTGCTTGTGTGTGTGTTGCGTCAGCTTTTCAGGCTGAACTTAATTTTCAGATATTTTATATTTAAAAGTGACATAAAGTACCAGAAATTAACCTCATCTTCACTCCACTAACGTTACGCCGTTTTAATTTACAAGAGCACATGGCTGAATCAACGTGTGCTTTTCACATAAAGGCTAAATAATGAGACCAACTCTCCGGGTCATACACCTCCCTGAGGTGAAAGTGTATAAAGAGGCGGGCTGGTTGATTACTTCCCGCCATGAGGGGAAGAAAGTGAAACTCTATCAGATGTCAGTTTTCTGAAACCTGTTCTCCTGCCCTTCATTATCATTATGTCATCATCACAACACATTTACAATGAGACATCCAGTGTTGAAAACAACATCAATTTTCAATTAACTGATGGTGTTTGATGTTGTCTTTGGCCTCTATCTCAGTGTTGTTAGCCCTAGTGTTCTTCCCATAACCCCCAAAGCTCCTGTTTGTATTTCACTGCTCACTGTAGTGTCTACAGTTGTGTAGTTCACAAATAAATCTTTGACTCTAAATAAGGACAGTGTGTCTTGTGCCCTGTCACCTCCATGGTGATGTTTTAAATATTTTTTCTTTCACTTCCCTAAATGAACAATGTGTTGTAAGTCTTTTACTTCTTCTACTATCTGCCATCCCAAAGCTGAAAACATGACTTTCCCTGAAAACACTCACTGATTGTAGGCTATAATGCAATCTGCCGTTGTGCCTTATATACAATCTAGCAGATTTCACACAAAAACTAACCTGGTGATGAACCCGTAAAAGCTGCAAATCTTTTACACAACTGTATCAAAACTGTTTGTCAGTGTCCAAATGCTCCACATAGCACCTTTAACCGACATAAACTGACAGAAAATACCGTAAAGCAACAGATAAATACACTTAGGCTTAACAATCTCTCTTAAATTAAGCAGTGTCTCTAACAAAATATTCAACAAAAGGTTGAAGTCAAATAAAACGGCTCATATGATCTGTCACCTGGCATGTATGCCAAACACATACTCACACACAATGGGCTCCCTATTTCTAGCTTTCTCAAAGAAATATCTTTATAAAGCTCAGGAATGTGAAAAATCTCTGAGGGAGTAGTTTGGGCGAACAGGTGACCTTCTGAGCGTACTTTGGTAGGACTGTGTGACCTGATCAGTCTTCCTATCACCTTATTTCCATTTAACCAAACCAGGGGAATTCCTCTTAAAGCCCATTATGACGCTAAGACAGGATCTGAGCGGCCAGAGTTGCATAAGAGAAGCCTGTTGTCTACTTTTACACAGGATCAAGTAAACTGACAGCCCGGCAGGGACATCAATCACTGTCAGGCAAAGACAAACATTAATAGTGTAAGGAATCGGACAAATGGAAGGGTGAAACATGTAATCAGAGGACACAATGCAGGATCAATGGGTTTACCACACTGAAAGGTCCAGGACGCCAGAGTTTATCTCTCCAAAACTGTGCTACTGTGCAGTTCCCGAGCTGGTCAAACTCCATGGGCCTTGTTTACAAAATGCATTCCTGCAAGAGCAAAGGGTACAGTAACCCTATACAGGGTTTGGTTGCTTACCAGGGACTCTAACCTGCATTGTCAACCTCAAATGAAACTGAAAAGTAAAAACACATGGGGAGATTAAACTGTCCAATGGGTTAATTGCAGCTTACTTTGTTAGGGACCTATCACATGAATACAAGCACATTCCAGTAGGGCTACATATTCATTGAAGATTTTCAGTACTAGTGACAATATGATACCTAAGATTCTATGCCAAAACTGTACTTCTTTTTGTACCTTACTTTGAGACACATAAACATGGTTTTCTACAAAACAAAACGTCTTCTTAAAGCTCCCCTCCACTCAAAAATGTGTTTTTCTTCTTGTTCCTACAGTTGAATGTTTGAGCTTCACTGTGCAGAGTGATGTATGTGCAGAGTTTGACACTAGAAGGATGTTTTCACATTCATCTGCTGAAAGTGGAAAGTTTCTATGTGCTCACTGAAAATCCCATTTTCAGGGGTGGCACCTACAAGCATGATGTGTGACATCACAAAGAGTTTGGAAGCCAATCCTGGTCCAATATTCAACTTGCAAACGTGTGATGTGGAAACTTACACTGAGAATGGACTTTACAGTGAAGCAGTATGCTGTCCAGCAGTTTAACTTATATTTATATTCTGGATTTGTAAAGATTTTAACAAGATAATTGAACTTTCTTTGTGAAAAGAACATATCAGATAACAATTATTATTCAAAGTAGAGCAATTTACATACATGTTAAAACATGTCTGGAAGGGATCTTTAACAAAGGTTCTTAAATGCTAAAGGTTATTTACCTAACTTAACTAACATAACTAAATAAAACAGTGTATAAGTCACTCTAATATCGGCGATAGGAAATATCTGATCAAAGAATAGGTAATCAAGATTACGAATTTGACCGGACATTCAATGCCAGCTTTCGGTAAGTGACAGTTTTCGAATTTTTTAAAACTTTAGTTAAAGGAGGGCTGTTTCAAGGTCAACTGTAGACTAACTTACCGTAGGGTTATCCAAGTATTGAGAGATGGAAAAGATTAGAGTAAGCTGTGTTTTGAAAATTTTGTTGAAAAAACTCTTTGTACTGCTGCTTTGTACTGACGGGTCAAATAAAAATTTTCATTATGGATTAATCTGCTGATATTTACTCAATTAACTGAGTAATCGTTTGGTATATAAAATGTCAGAAAATTGTTTAAAATGTCCATCAAAATTAAAGCCCAAGGTGATTATTTCAAATAGCTTGTTTTGTTTGTCTTAAGATAGAGAAGAAGAAGACCTGCGAGAAAGTATTGAGGTTTGATACCAAGGCGTTCATACTAGTTTCATACGTACACATACTCCATGTGATCCTCTATGGGTACTAGTGTCTCAGTGCGAGGAGGAACAGTGTGAGTGGAGGGGTCAGGAAAAACAGAACCCCTTGTTCCCCCCTCACTGTAACAGTCCTGGCATAGCTTTTAATGAACTGGAACTGTGCCTGCCATACCAGGCATTTAGTGGGCAGGAGGCCCCTCTGGCATCAATACAGATCATCATCAGGGGCTCAGCTGGAGGTATTCAATTTTCCGGGCAAGTGTGTTACACTGCACCATGTCCTGCTCCTACAATTAACCTGCTCTGGATGCATTTTGGGAATTGCTGGAGCTCCTTCTCTAATCAGAGGAAGCTTCTGGCGAGTGTGGTTGTTGCCAGCACCAACAATCTGCATGCCATACACAACGCATTGATTGCTGAGGGCTCAATAAAAACACATGTTAATCCCTGGCACATAAATCACACTTCATAGTCAACACTTTCGGCTTTTAAGTGATATATTTCTGTAACCTTAAGGCAATAGGTACACCATTTAAAAGAATATTCATTGTGGCTGCCATCACAACAATCATTAAAGTTTGGTTCCAACTTTTTAAAAAAAAAATCCAACTCTTTTCAGTAATTCTTCTTGAGTGCACGAGTGGAAAAGATGGAGAAGGAGAAGAGGAGAAGACTTCACGCCCTCTGCCCAATGTGGGAGGTAGCCTCTAAGCCAACCTTGGCCTAGGAGAAATACCTTATCTGTCCTCACAGTTTACTTTCTCTTACAAAACTCTTAGCTTCACACTGCTGCTGGAACTAACCATAAGTTAGCACAATGTAATGCAAAGATTGTGTAATCCGGTCTATATACGCATGCTCCGGTAAATGCTGACAAACGTGTTTATGCATATTCATCTTCTGTTGTGGGTATATTTTGACTGTGTGAGACTGAATGAGTCTGAATCCCGTGGAAATCCCCCGACACCCTTCCAGCTGAACTACAAGCTCTGGGTTTCCACTTGGAGAGGACGCAGCAAGAGAAACAGGCGGGGCCTCCTCTGTCTGTAAAGCAATTAGCCAAGACTGCACAAACACTGCCAGACACACATAAAACAGCCCGAACCAAACAGTGTTTGTACTTTTTTATGTTTTTGCATAAGCCGGCTCAGTAGAACAAGGTTTAGCTAGCTGATCTGATGTTTCAGGTCTGACTGCATCGTGGTGTGATTAGTTAGTGCTTACAGTTCACAATATACTAAACTGAAAGAAAAAAAAAACTGTGTGCACAAGAGAAAACAAGACTGGTGGAGTTCAGCATGCTGACATACGAGTGCACATGTGCAAGCTCCAACAAGATCCCACAGCTCTGGGAAAAGTCAGAGTGTTGCTGCAATTTTCTTGGGAGTGTGTGAATACTACTCTTGTGTTCACTATGTGTGTGCGCGTTGGGTTTTAACTGGAGTTGTTGACTGTGTGTGTATGTGCAAAGGTTAAAATAAAACACACCATCCACTTCACACATGTCGTGCCGTGTGGACGGTAGCCACGGCACAGCGCTTCACCCTCCGTGTAACCTGAAGACCAGGTAAGTTAAGAGATGGTATCACAAAACAGGACCGACAGAGATTTTTTTCACAGCAAACAAAGCAAGCGGGAGGTCGGAAGGCGAGTAGGAAGTCTGTCTGTTCAAACATCCCTCCAGTGAACAAACACGCATGCCTGGGAGCCAAGGAGCAGCATATTCAACTGGTTCCAAGAAACGTATTCCTACTCATCTTAGATGTCATGTTACTAAACTAAACTGCTCTCAATGAAAATGTCTTATCAAGAGCTCACTGTTAAGGTACAATACATTACATTACATTACAGGACCACACTGATGGGTTTTAGCCCAAATTACTTCACTTGGTAATAACATACTTTTATTGCAAACATTTCTTAGCTTTGCAAGTTTTTAGAGTCACTTCCTTACTTGCAGGTACCCATTGGTTTCTTTCATGTCAGTACAAAACCTTAATCAGCTGGCATGGCCTTGACTGAGATGGGGAATTCATTGGTTTAATAATTTATATTACTAATAGCTTATATGTTTTGGGTTTCTAAACCCTGCTTGCAACTGCAACGCCACACAAGGGCAACATAAGTTTGGCAAGATATCGTTCACTGTAATGGATTAGCTACCTCAAGCAGGTTTCAAGTCTCTGCAAACTGATTCTCATTTCATTTATGGTGAAATGAAACCAGAGGAAATTAATCTCAGGTGTTTTCTCCAGAAAATTGTTTAGCCAAGGTGGTGAGCCAGCCAGGTCTCGACACATCTCATGTCGTGATCAGTGAAATTAGTAGGGGACAGCCTAATCAATAGGCACAATCATTAGCTATATGGCATTTGCTGTGTCAAATAGTGCCTCTGCTTTTGTTCCCCAACAGGTTAATGTTTAATTTCATAAAAATGTATTCACTTTTATAATGTTTGTGGGAGTGGTATTTTTTTCTGCCGATGTGGCCCACCTAAATTCTCCATGGAGTGCTAAAGGAAATGTTTTTTTTGTTTTGGGGTTTTTTTAAATTGTAAAATATTGGCAAATTGTGTCTAAAACATGGAAAAGTGGTGGTACGCTCCTTTGACTTGTGGTGGAAATTCATATATAATAATTTTGCAGAAATATTCACCCTACCTTCCTTTCACAATGAATATATGAACATGTACTGTACTGTCAACTACACCACAAAACAACTGCTAAGATGCAAACACCCTTATAAATACTAAAGGAGATAAAATGGCTGTTGAGCATCCTGTAGGCTCTTACCATGACCGTTACCTTGTGGATGAGCCTGCCTTCCTGACTTCTGTCCTCCCTTGTGTCCACCCATATGCCCAGCAGGGTGCCCGTCCAAGGCCAAGTCAAGTGCAGGACCTAGACCCAGCTGCCCCTTAGAGCCGAGATCCTTCCTCTTCTTGCCCTTCAGCCAGCCCAAAGCCCGGCCCAGGGAGTGACTGCGCTTCTTCCGGCCCCTTTTGCTGTGCTTCTCCTGGGCAAAAATATCAACCACATCCTGGGGAAGCAGGTCCCCAAACCCCATCGAGTCACGGTTTGACATGCCACCTCACACTGGAGCTACGCCCTGAAAACAGAAAAAAGAAGAGAGGGGAGGCAGAAATTTAATTTTAGTCATCTAAGCATTACATGTGCTGGCTCTCAAGCAGAGGTAATAATCAAATCAAAGGACCACACCAGAGTTTTTGACTGATTTCTAACCTTCCTGCCTCCCACTGGTTTCAATTAAAGCCAGTACATTATTAAAATCAACTTATGGATACTTGAAACTTGTTTTAGGTAATCCATCACAGTAAATTTTGCCAAAAAAAAAAATGTTGAGACAAAATGTTAACTTTATTTTGTCAAAGTTACCATATCATTGAGTGCAGTTGCAAGCAGGGGCTGTTATGAAAAGCAACCTTGCTGTTCTGTTCAAGGAAATCACAACATCCGATATTTGAGAGTTGGCTGCTGCAAAGAAACTTTTTTAACTCACTAAGCTGCAAAATTCAGTGTTCTTACAACAATTACTATATATGATTACTGTCTGCCTTCCAGCTTTGATTTCCCATCAACATAGGTCATCTTGGACACTGGTGCTTCCGTGAATGCACCTCAAAAGCACCAAGGTTCATGGTGATGGATTACCTATGCCAAATGATTTTCATCTTTAAAAAAAGAGTGGTTTGTCTGATGAATCCACAAATGTACTGCAAATATATACAGCATCAGACAAGTGTCCATAGTTGCAAAGTCTTTAGACCACCCCAACTGGTATGCATGTGTGTTTGTCTGTTTGTTTGTGCGTCTCCGTGGGCACTGCTCATTCAGCCCACACGCTCAGTCTACACAGACCCCCTCCTGCCTCTAAACCAAACCTTCACAGTTCTGCAAAGAAAGACCTGGCACCGCTCCCTTCATTCCATAACATGGAGTCATAATTCACAAAGCCGCACCCGTAGGCCCATGCACTTTTACACACAGGCACAACAGCACACTAGGAAGAGATAGGTAGAATAGAAAAATAAACAGTCACCGATTCATATATCAATGCCGTTTCTGTTTCGTGTTCGTTGTTATGTTTCATTGCTCTCCTTCATCTTATTTTTTTCCCATTCTCAGTAGAATGAGCTCATCGCCTTCTCTCAGCCTGCTTCCTACACCTTGCTAAACTGCTCTACTTTGAGGCAGGTTTCCCAGCCTTGCTCCTGGGGATCTGTAGCTTACACTGGGCTTCTTCCAGCTGCGTACTTTATTAGATACTTATCTCCAAATCACAGGCTAAAAGTAGGATCAGGCTTTCAAGATGACAGGAGTCAGAGCTTGTAAATAAGCACACAAAGACTGAAGGAAGGCGGGAGCAGAGTGGAATCAGAGTGAGAGAATTATGAATCCCTGAATGATTTGTTGTCCAGAAAGTTCATGAAAAGTTTTTGGCTGCTATGTTGCTTCACTGTCATGCATGAAAAACACTGCAGACAGATTTTAGCACAAGCAATGTGTGAGCAATATAACCAAACATCTTTCAGTAACACAGCGTCTAGGAGTACTTTCCTGCCCCAGACGAGACATGAAACTGAACCACAGAAACCTATGTCATGTTCTCTGAGGATTACAAATGGGACTTTTCCAGCTCCCTATCATCACAGCTCTGTGTAATTCGGAGGGGTAGATGTGATGAGAAGCAAGATGACTCTGGTTTGGATGCATCGTATGGAAAATGTTCAAGCAGATGTGCACTTTTTAATGCCAGATGCCTTACATTCTGTACACAGCTCGTAAATTAACCTTTTAACAGTCAAATCCTGACAATGTCAGAATCTCACTGCCTGAGTAAAGAAGACATGGGGAATCTACACCCAGTTGCCAGTTTATTAGGTACACCTAGCTAAAACTAATGCAGTCCAATACAACAAGTCCTGCAATAAATCCTACTTTCATGGAGGTTATAATGTTCAATTTTGTTGAAACTGTTTTAGAGAGGTGTTGATTTAACTTTATGGTCATTCTGGAGGATGTACCATGTGGTGCTGTTGAACTGTGTTGCATTATACTAACAGGTGTTTCTATCATTTTGTCCACCTCATTTATATCAATGAGGGTAAATAACAGAAACACCTCTCTGTGTAATGCACCACAGTTCAAAAGCACCACAAACTGCGGCCTCCAAAATGACCATACAGTTGAATCAACACCTCTCTGAAACAGTTTTGAACATTATAACCTTCATCAAGGGGGATTTATTGTAGGACTGTTGTATTAGGCTGCATTAGTTTTAGCTAGGTGTACCTAATAAACTGGCAACTGAGTGTAGTTTCCAACGCAGGTGGGGATCTTCATTCAGTATACAGCCATGCTAGCGGCTCTGTGAGGCTGTACTTAGGCACAGCGATGCTAAATGCTAATGTCAGCATGCTAACATGCTCACAATAACAATGCTAACATGCTAATGTTTAACAGGTATAATGATTACCCTGTTCCCTGTCTTAAGTTAACAAGTTGGCATGCTAACATTAGCTAATTAGCACTACACAAAAAGTACATTTGAGGATGATGGGAATGTCATTAGTTTTGCAGGTATTTGGTCATAAAACCAAAGTAGCCTATTGGACAAACAAAAATGTCAACGTGACGATGGTGGTAGAGGAAAAGTCACCAAAGAGATTAGGGTTCATCCTGTTGAATACTTTAGTCTCAACAATGCCACTAGTATGGCTAAAAAGTAGAGTTAAATCTGTTTTGAGAGGTTTGCACACTCTACAGAGTAGTATGCAGCCCCATAAGAGAGGCTTAAGATGAGTACTTGAATGCTTTTCTAAACTTTATACATATGTGGGTGTTTTTGATGTAATTTGGCACAGTGAGTATGGAGTACACGTAAGGAGTGAGTTGTAGTGAAAGGCCAATAACAAGATCCATCTTCTCTGGAGAAAAGTACGAGGCCTCTCCCTGCACTAAGCCCTGTGTTTCTCCTGCTCCAAATTACAGTCATTTGGGCATGACTAAGATCCGTGCCTCTGTATTGGCTACAGTTGCCAACAATCAGACACCACTCTCGGACGAGGAGGGGGGTGGTTCATTCATTTATTGCCCATGGCCTGCTGGGAGTGCAACAACTCCTCGTATTATTTCCATTACAGGGGGACCAGAGTAATGCTAAAAACTCTGGGACACGACAAAGGACCACCCGGCAGACTGCTGTCTGTGCAGTCCGGTCACAAGGAGTTGACTCATGCCACCGTTGCTGTGGTCACACATGACAACCTACAATTTTCAGTTCTGCCAACAAATGTAAGCGAGGTGACGCACACAGTGGACTGTGCTTTAAAATTGTCATTGCTCTAAACATATGTGTTTGTTTGATGACGTTAACTTTTTTACAGTTTGTATTAACATTTACTAAAGACAATGTCACATTTCTTGGGTGTATTTATGTAAAAAGCTGCTGCCACAATCCTCTCTCTAGTGAATAAGCTCTCACAATCTCTCTTCAAAGCTAAAGCACCACTGCCGACATCTTAATTACAGAGTTGCTTCATTGTCCCATCCATCACTTGAACCCTAACCACAACTCTCAATTCATAAAAGTTGACACCCAGGCACAAAACACCCATTTAAATTTTTTTTAAATTCTTGAGCATTTGTAGCACAAACATAGCTAAAAACCTCTGCCAGCATTGCCTACACTACACCACATCAGGGTGTATCATATTATCATAAAGATGATGTTCAAGTCATATGCCCTAAGCTGATTTACAAACAAAAAAGTTGTATGTTCTCTCTTCGTCTCTCCCACACACTAAACCCGCTGCGGTTTTCCAGCCTAGCCCCAGTCCTGCCGGAGCAGGCATGTGTTCCAGCATGCTGTTTACTTATCCTTTACAAAAGACGCCAGGCTCTCACATTGGACAGGAGCTACAGCTCAAACACAGCAAACCTCAACCCAGTGTGTCAATAACTGCAGCACTGACTGATTATCTGACATTGACAGAAGTGTGTGCACATCAGCATGAAGTAAACTGGGGCTGATAATAGTTTACACACTCACAAAATAGACTGTGAGACTCAGCATATCTGGAAATAACGTTTATTGATTGTGTACTTTTGACAGCTATATGTCCTGGAGTTTGAGGAGTTAAATTCCAGAGCAAATGTGGGTTAAAGCAAAGCAAAGCACTGACACCGGCCTTGCCTAAAGCAAAACACAGTAGCGTGGCTTACTGGGCAAATCCAAATCCATGAATCTACCAAAGATCTCCATCTTACACTGGGCTCTACTGTACCTTTCTTTGACAAACTGGTGTGTAAAAGAAAGTGGGAAAGCCAGTTCTTGTTATACATGAAAATGACTTTAAGTCCAAGTGTCTTAAGCATGCACACACCCTCAACTGATCTTTGTCAAAGAGGAAGTGCAAATAATTCTCAGTATTTCTTTTCAACATTGTGCCTCTAAGGTGGGATTTACTTCACAAGACAATCCAGAGAACTATACTGACTGAAATTATTTCCTACTGTATGATTGTGAACATTTACCACCCATTGCATTGTTTTATGTGACAAACCGCACCTATGTGGTAAAGAATTAGGTTCAAACACTTCATAAAAAGTAAGTTAAAACACTGTTTGATCCAAATTCAGTTGGACTGTAGAGCAGCCCTCCATGCGTAACAAAACTCACAATACTGATTTCATGCTAAAGTGTAATCTCACCCTTATCGACTCTGGCAAATATGAACAATGTGAATTTCACAGGCAGCGGTGGGGGACGGAGGAGGGGGGAGGGGTCTCCAGGAACTGTAACTCTTGACTGCGGTGAGTCACACAGGGAACTGACAGAGCAGACTCCAATGTCTCACAGGGATAAGGCAAGGCCAAGAGGGAGTGGCAGTGAAACAGGCAGCCACCTTTGTTTGAATTGGGACTGGCTCAGTTTAACCAGGAGGCCATTCACATCTACGCTTGAGCTGCTGGGTTTTGCATGGCATGACTTAGCTGTCAGTGAGCGAGGTTAAGGTCAGGCTGAACGTGGTTAGTCTCCACAAGACAGAAATGACAGATTAACAAGGTTAATATTCTCCTTTTTTGGGGAGAAAAGAAGGATGTTTTGGATCTGTTCCAGTCTTCCTGAGAGATCACCGGAATAGGCTTTACATTAACAGCCAGTTTTGGCAATAACAGTTTTTAAACCACACTTAAAGAGACTGTAACTAAATGGCAAGTGTTTAACAGTGTGACAACTGGTGTTACTGTGCAGCACCTGCAGGCATCAATCAGGGCGTTGGCCGTCTTCTCTGGGCATTATCGAACAAAGGAGAGCACTGCTACTCAAGAGCAGACTGAAGCAACCATGTCTGGGCTGCAACTCTGCACACGAGTGTGCAAAAACTCAGTGTACAAGAAATGTACTGGGATGGATGACGAGGCCACCAAGACATAAATTGGGAATTCTCAATTCCACGAATTGAGGAGGTTTGAGACCGGGTACAGTCGGTGAAATGACTGAGGAGAGCATTTTAGGAGCGCTTTGTGGAAGTCATCCGGCATCAATGAAAGATTTCCCATCTTAAGGGAAGTAGCCTCCTCTTTCACAGCAGACTTATTTCTGCATTGACAGAGAGAATTACGAGAAATTTCATCTCGAGGGGTTCAGGGTGGCCACAAGTTTCCTACAATTTGGTTCCACACCGACATATCAGCATAAACACACAGTGGCGAAGGACTTGGACTGAAAGACATTATGTGGTCCCTTTGTTTGCTGCAGAAAGGATACAGTTTCAGAAAAAGACCATGTAGGTAATGACAGTGACAAAAAATAAACACAACAAGGCTGTAAGACAATAATGACACAAATAAACCAAAATGCTATGTAAGTGAACTCACTGAGGTTATAGATGCTGTGAATGCGTGTGTGTGTGTGTGTGCGCGTGTGCGCGTGTGCGCGTGTGCATGCGTGCGTGCGTGGTGGTACCATGTAGAGATCTGTGGACGGGGTAATGCAAGTTGGCGTGCTGTGAGGCCACAGCAGCCATGCAGCAGCTTGTCTGGTAAGAGCAGAATCTGCATTCCTGAGAGATTGATAATTACCGACTGAAGAACTCCTCACTCCCAATCTGCTTTTAAACCCCCCCCCCCCACACACACCTCCTCCTCCACCCTCATCCCCTCCTCGTGTTCTCCCTTTCACCCCCTCCCTCTCTCCCTGCCTGCCTGCCACACATCCCTCATACAGTACAGTGGCCTAGGAGACCGAGCCATAAAAAAAGAAAAAAAAAAGGATAATGGCTGGCGCATGAGAGTCATTTTGAGATAACATTATAATGTGTAATTGCCTGCACTGGCCGAGATTATTCGTCACTGTGTTTTCTTTTTAGAGGGAAGTCACAAATATTTTACCTTTATGGAAACAGGACAGATTTTTCTTTCTACAGAATAAGAAAAAGAAAAAGTATGAAAAAACATATTTACACGTACAGATGGCAGATTTCTAAATACATTTGGAATTGCTGATGTAGTTTGACGATAGTTTGTGAGAACTGCAATTTCCTGGTAAGTGATCCAAGCGTAGAAACACAATTTGGTTCTTTTTTTGGTCTATGTTAATAAATCATAATGTGAAGTCAATTGCATTAAAATGTTGTGTGTGTGTATTACAAGCCTCAGTACGTAAAATGTTTCTGTTTAAGGCTGCAACTTATCGTTTTCATTCACAATTAATCTGCCAATATTTTTCTTGATTAATCACTTAAATAACATAACCTGTCAGAAAATAGTGAAAAACGCCCATAATTATTCCCCATAGTCCAAGGGGGCGTCTTCAAAATGATATGACAAAGATATTCTGTTTTCTATCACATGAGACAAAGAAGCCCAAAAAACTCAAAATCATGAAATTGAAAGTGGGTCATGTTTGAGTCATTTCCACTTGAAAATGACTCAAACAACACATTTTTTGTGAGCTGCTGAGATACTGTAGTTGTCATCAGTGCATAAGAAGTGCACTTCATGATATAAATATAGAAACAAATTTTGGTCCAATTGTTGATTTTGGTGTCTTTAATTACATTTTGAAATAAATGACAGTAAAATGTGGTCAGTTCCTACAGTGTTACTGTTTGAATCCCTATAATCTTAGTTTCCATTGTTTACTTCTTTCCTTCCAAAAGAAGGACAGAAAAATGATGGAAATGTGATTTTTCTGTGGCCTTTTAAGAGATGGCAGCCAGCAGGGATAGAGGCAGAGCTCTGTAAAGTGTGCCGTTTGCTTTGCTTCCAGGGGTTGCCAGGGGTCCCAGTCTGGACTGCAGCCTCTGTGGCGCTGAAGACCCCTGAACTGACAGGTCAGTCAGGGATGAAAAAGAAAGTGTTGTGCAGCAGCAGTGACCAGCTCGCAGCGAAGGCAAACACAGCTGGACACTCGGAGTTTAAAAATACACCCTGGCATCTAAGTGTCTCTGCTCTGCCCCAGTCAAAACAAAAACTCTGTAGCTGCTTCGAAATCCTTTCAATCTGAGTTCCACTCAGTCTGACAGCAGCCTGAGTGGACGGCAGTCAAAGAAAAATGTAGTGTGGGAATAAAAAAAGTCCCCAGTTTGGAGCAGAACTTGTGTGAACTTTCAGAAAGATGAGAAAAGAAAGGATCTAAGTGCAGTAAAATAGTAAAAAAAAAAAAAATCTGAAAACTCCATCATGCCTCAGTGCCCCTGACAGCTATTGATTGAATCTTTCAAAAGTGTTGATGAGGACTCACTGATGAGTAATCAGCTAATCTTTCTGATTAACAGCACACTCTGTCCTACTCATCAGGAAGAAGTTTCCTCCTCTCACTGCAGGCCTGCATGACACACACACACACACACACACACACACCATCATCATGAGTCTTTGTCTGTTTCAACACCAATTGTTCCTCCTGTTGCCCTCTCTTGACCAACAGCTTTCCCCTTTCCCCCATTGAGCTGGCACTTTGTCACTGACGGGTCACGCCTGAATGCAGTAAACAAGTGAAAAGTTGAACCAACCTGAATACCACCATATCCCGAATACAGAATGCACTTTCAGTATTTCTTTTCCAGTGAATTCCCTATCCTGTCATAGTCCTCATCTCTCACTGCCTCTGCATTAGCATCCCGTCTCTGCCTTGACATCTGCCTTGAACTCCCTCTCAGTCTCAGGTATTTTAGCAGGCTCTGCTGTACCTCTAGTGCTTACATAACACACCTGTAATCTCCATGGGTACAAGCCCTGGCAGGGCAGGCTGGCGAGGAAGGAGCACCAGTATGCGACACACCCTTTCTAAACAAATGGCTCTGTCTCAGCCTCACCTACCAGAGTGTGCAAGAGGTAAAACTTGAAGTCATGAAGCTGAAAAAAAAAACCAACTCCCGCCAACCTTTGATAATTGGAAGTGCTGCAGAGTTTTCAGAAAAGTTTGGATTTGGAGCTCGCTTCCAGTCCAAAGTCCAGGAGAGGCAGCGGACAAACAGAGGGGGGGGGCTAAGAGGTCCTGAGGTGGTCCTGTTATCTCTGTCAGGTTAATCAACAAGCAGTGGATCTATATAAGAGAATTATAAACTGCACACTAGAGCACCATGCTGTCAAGCAGTCACTCACTTGCTGCTGGGGACAGTGACGGGAAAGAACACAATAGTCTTCATTGTCATAAGAGTGGCAGTCATGAGAGAAGCACTACAGGTCTTATATTACCTCTGCTTAGGATCCCTCAAGGCCAAGCTAAGCAAATCTCCCCACACCTTGTTTTCCATGCATGCCTATACTCAACCTGGATCTCTTGCCACCCCTTTGCACCTCACTTTATCTGATTACACTTTACAACACTGATTTCGACTATTTTCTTTATTTTGAAGCCTGATCTTTTTTTTTTTCTTTTTTTTTTTACATTACAGCAACTAATCAGACAACATCTTAAAAGTTTTTTCAGTCGATCTTGGTGTAATTTTTCTGTCATTTGAATACTAAGAGTACTAAACTATGTTTCCCCCTGTTTATCATGCCAAAGCACAGTGTAGCAGGCCTTAAAAGGAGGGATTGACAAAAGACATAATGGGTGCTGATAACTGCACTTTTCTGTTAAAACTAATGCGACGACAAAGAAAAGCAACTGTTAATCATACCTTGTTGAACTTTTCTGATCCAGATGGGCTGATTCACCCTCTCTCCATTTGAAGCGTCCCCTGCTGCGACCTTCCTCTCCAGCTCCAAACTTTCACCGTCCGAAGGAAAACTTCAGGTGAACCATTTCCGTGAAAATCACTTGAGGAAGCGAGTGGACTCTGGATTTGTTTTAGTACCCGCGGGTTGAGATCCGTTTGTTGGACGGCAGCCAAGCTGACTTCCCCGCTGTCGGTGCTGTTTGCGTGTGGACGCTCCAGCGGACCAAAGAGGGGAAATGAAGAAAAGTGGCGTTGCCTTGGCTTTGACCTGCAGCTCCCACCTGGAGGAGGCTGGGCGCGCTCAGGTGAGAGTGACAGGCTGCGGTCAGCGCTGTGAGGACACCTGGTGGCGAGACAGCGGAACAACACGCGACACACAGCACGAGAGGACGGCGGGGACTTTTCTTTTCCCACGCTTTGTTTGCATTTCCAGTTTTTTATGCAAAGGAAATGTCTCCCAAAGAAATGTTTTTCTATTCCTAACCTGTTGCTTCTGGGTATGCACATCTATTATACAGTATTAACTCTTTACATACACAACATCTGAGTGCTAATGAATGGCAATTAATATCTGACATATAGTAGAAAGGATATAAATTGTATTGCATTTTGTATTTAAATACCATTTTGAATGTTTAATGTTAAAACGAAATCTTTTAGGTTCATACAACATGTTCTTTGACAATGATTTTTAATCAATGCGACCATTTTTCCTTTATATTAAAACATACACTTTCCTTTTGGTTTGTTTGCTTGCTTTATTTATTACAAATCAATGCACAGCCATTCACGATACATAAGATGAGTCGCTGTCCTGTGAAAACCATGTGTTTCCAAAACATCCACTTTTTCTGAGTTAATAAAAACAGGCCTGTTTTCAGCTATGTGCTAAGGACAGAGGCACTCTGTATAAACATACAGTGCCTATTTATAACTTCCCTGTTTGGATACTCTTTTGCTTTATTTAAGTGTGTTTTGTGGAACATGGGATATTATTAAAAAAAAAAAAAAATTCTTTAAAGATCCTCACATCTCTGAAATTGCCTCCTTCATGAAATTCCTCCCTGCATATCCCAGTGTGTGGTGGTGTATGTTTGTCTCCATTTGTGTGTGAGGAATTTGACATGCAAAACACCACAAACAAATACTGTATGGGAAGCATGCAAACTCTATGGGCGGCTGTGCTCAATAGTGAAGGAAGCTATTAAAAGAAAAGCCTGCATGGGCCTGCTAACGTTGCCTCCTCTGCCTGTGCAGCAGTCTGAGGCTAAATGTTTTCAGGTAGAGAGTTGAGGAGCTATTGCTCAAACAGTTTTCAGTGATGATGTCACTACCTTCTTAGATGCTCATATAAAAAAACAGGCTGTAAAGCTGCATAAATATAGCTCTCTCTCTCTCTCTCTCCCTCTCTCTCTCTCTCTCTCTGGCACCCAGGCTGGCCCAGACATGTGTTAGCTGATGCATCCAGAGCATGTAGGCCAGTCTGCCCTCAGCACTGACACAGTTTGGGATCTCATGTGGGCGGTATGAGAGAGTCTTAGATAGAGTTTCCCCCGTGCCTCCAGCGTTATTAATAAACATAAAGTGTGCCTCTGTTTTCCTAAAAGACAGACACACTGCAGAGCTGTCCTTTAAGTCAAACCCAAACTGTCTTCACAGCTGTCTGGACTGTCACCTCCAAACAAAGTAGGTGGAAATATAAGTTAATATGAATTGTTACTCAGTATAAGTGGACTGAAGGTTTTTAAAGCCCTCTTGTGTGCTATCTTTGGATGTTTTTAAGGTTTGCCTTAATCAGAATTTTAAACATGATTAAATTAACTTTAAATTGCTTTGTTATGCAAAACAACCTCAAAGGAATGGGCAGACATTAAAACTACAATCTCATCAATTCAGCTGTGGCTCATTTGATTAATGACCGTCCTCTCCTTCTCCTTTCTTCTAGCTATAGCCTCTCAGAAGGCCATGGACAATCAAACATCTGCAGACAGTGGGAAAGACATGGCATCTACTGAGGACTCACACATTAGAGTTGTTGAGGATATCACAGACAGCTGCCATCCTGACTCTGAAACAGAGGCAAATATTCCCCTAAATGAGTGTACACCACATCCCGTGGTACAAATGGACCAGGCGGTCATGGACAGCTTGGGGCAGCTTTTTAACCACTGCATCAAGCAAGTGTCCCATCTGGAGATGCAGAGGAACGAGCTGATACGAGAGCTCCTCCGTCTGCAGGAACCCATGCTGCGAGTTGTGGAGCACCTGAGGCGGAAGCTGGTGGAGACGCAGAGGCTGCTCACTCTGGCTCAGCTGGATTATATTGCTGTTTACGAGGAAGTGCAACAGGTGAAGAGGAAACTGTTTGCCACAGCCAGAGACTGCATCCAGAGCCAGGTGACGCTGGCTGCACACAAGTACAAGGTGGCTGAGTCTGCTGTTACACAGGTAGGAACCGCTGGATCCATGACACCTGGAGGATTGAGTCTCTGTGGCAGGTTATAGCAGATCGTTGTGTTTTTGTTCTGCCGTTTGAGAGGTGTTCCATTTTCATATCATCTACTGTAAATTAATCCTTTTATCTTAATTTGTCCCAAGTGGACAACTGGTTGTGCAGCACATACTTAAACCAACATTAAAAACAGCATGTTAATATGTGCAACAAACAGCGGTCAATGCTTTTGCATGTAGCAGGAGACAAATTATCATCATTATGAAATCTACAAAGCAAGCGTATCATAAATCATGTTTAAATTGAAAGTTTCAGGGAGTGATAAGTGATAATACATTATGTTGGAAACCACATATAAGTTATGTTGCATGATCACTTATAATAGTCCCATACATCACTTACTGTGTAGAAGTATGGGGAAATGTATATGGAAAAAATACAAATATCATTTTACTTCAATAGAGACCCACAAGAATTGTAACAAATGTTAAAAAAATGTTTTTAAATGATTTCATTAACATATATACAAATGTATGACCAGAATGGCATGTTGGTAAATTAATAATAAAAAAGAATAAGCTGTAGCTTCAGCCTACATCTTTCTAGGTCTGTGGAAAATGTTAATGCTGTTTTTTTATTGTTTTTCTACTGTAGTAATTACCTTTGTTTAATTACTTTCTAGCTCCAATAAATTTCAAATGAAATCGTCATGAACAATTGTCCTCTGCAGTTTGCATTTTTCTGCAAAACTTGGTTTACAGTAGCTTTGCTCTATTATGGCAATGAGTGTTATGTATGTTTTTTTAATTTTTTTTATCAATTTTAATCCATCCATAGGATGAGCTCAAGGCCCACATCCAAAGTCTGACCCAGGAGTTGTCCCAGCTCCAGGAGGCATATCAGAACCAAGTAAACTACCTGAGGGACCAGGCCTTTAAGCCCTGCAGGCCCAGGGCCATGAGTGACGTCAGCCAGTGCCGCCAGGCTTCTGTCAGACTGCAGCGGCGGCTCAGCGGCAGCGTAAAGGCACTGGAGGGCTGGTACGAGCCTCGGCTCACGGCCCTGCTGAAGAGAAGGCAGATTGGGGAGGATGCCTTGAGAAAGAGCAGGGAGCAGGCCATGGACCTGAGGGCCAGCCTGGGGCCCCTGAGAGAGGACATACAGCGACTGGAGGTGCAGAGAGCCTGCCTGGAGCAGAGGATCGCTCTGATGGAGAGGGAGGGGGAGGAGAGCATCACACAACACAAGGTACAGTGACTGAGCTAGTAGGACAAAAGTTTTTAAAGGATGTTTGGTGAAAGCAGACCAGCTAAGATGTTTCTCCACTTTGCACAGGAGACTGTGGAGACATTAAAAGAGACTCTGAGAGAACTACAAGTGGAGTTTGAGATTCAAAGAAAAACTAAGAAAGACTTGGAGGATCATAATGATGGCCTTTTGAAAGAGCTGACATTTCTGAGGTAGGTTTGCTCTGATCCTTTTACTGTTTAACCTATGATAAATAGTGAGAATCAGGATTAACAAAGAAATACCTCATTTTATAGAGGCCGTGACGAACCCAGTGGAACTGCTGCAGAGGAGGATTCCTAATTTTCTGTTTGCAGTGGATATTCTTAAACCAATTATCTACACCAGACCAAACCACAGCATTGCATTTACATTTTAATGTCAAAAAGATAAAAACTAATATGCAGCATAACTTAAACTTGGTATTTATTTGCTTCTACAGACTCATTTACTTATTAATTCATATTTTACGGGAAATGACAACTTAATATCTGGCATGCTGTGCCAAGAAACAAAGCAAACTGATTTACTGTAAATATTTTATTATGAATATATTTAAGTACACAAATGATCAGATGCAGCACAGAAAGAAGAGAACAAAACAAAAACAAACAAACACATACAACTGACACAACATGCAATCTAGAAAATGTATACTATGAAAATGTACAATTTTATAAAAAAATTGATCTCTGTAGAAATTTCTAATCAACTAATCAAGATGAAAAGAGCAAACCTAAATGTTGTTGTTCACAGCTCTGAAAATCAGACCAATACAGACTTAATATAAATACTTCATGACACGATGATAACGCAGCATTTTATACTTTCATTTTCGACAAAACCACTGCTGCCCAAAATGCATTTTAAAAACACATTACTGCTTATGCACCCAGCACTGGAAAATGGATCCATTTTTAACAAGCAGGTCAAATGAAGAGACGTGGAGACTGGACTCATGCCTGGACCTCTGAATCTGCAGCACCCTCTGGGTCCTCGTCGTTGTAGATATTTTCAGCCTGTAGAAGAAACAATTCAAACGTATATTCACTGTACCTGGTGTTCATTGTTAATAAACACACTTCTCTCCATGCTTTGTCGGATATTTACTGTCCTTTATAATTCCACGATATCACGAACCCATGGCACACAAAGCTCTTACCATCTGCCAGACTTGCATGATGTTGTCTTCTGATACAGAACAGATGACCCACGGCTCGTTGGGGTTCCAAGAGAAGTCTGAGATCTTTGCTGTGTGTCCACCGTGGATGAACTAAAGAGAAACAGAGCAGGAGGGATTACTACAGGACTTTACATTCACTTAAAACACACACACACACACACACACACACACACAGAGGCATCAACACGAATTGTTTTGGTCACAACTGACCAGCAGCTCAGGAGGACCATCCTCAGCATCCTCTGGTGACTGTTCCTCTCCGATCTTGCTGAGGTCCCAGACGTTGAGCCTCCTGTCAGTGCCGCTGGAGGCCAGGATGGTTTCGTTATGAGGAGACCACTGAACCTGTTGGGTAGCGAGAGATGGGCCAGATATTAGATTTCTGTGACAAAGTGCCTCATAAACATAAAACTGAAAACATATAGCCACAATCAACAAGACTAAAACTGGTCTAACAGTTGGCTGACTGCTGCTTGTTGCTTGTGATGTTGTTGTGTGAGTATTCCTCTGTTTTGGATGGATGACTGTAACATGTTTGATGTCATACAGGCAGAAGTTATGCCACGCAGGACAGGCTCGAGTCTTGAAAGGCTACTTTAAGTTTTACAAGCCACCAGATGTCACTGTTCAGCTTGGTTCTCTTTTAGTGTACAAACTTTTATTTTGTTGAATATTTGATCATGTATACAACAAGTACAGGGAACTCTTCATTATGAAAATTAAATTGTGATAATTACACCAACATATTGTCATTTCTCAATAACCTGCATGTTCTCATGTAAAATCATAATTATATCAACACTCATGTCATTATAAATCTAAGAAAGCAAGCCATTTGAATTTAAAAATCAGTTCATGCATGGGGTTGCTAGAACTTAGTTATGTCTCATTTCTTAAGCACTTGTACTGTAGCACTGAACATGCTTTTAGTAATTTGTTTAAAAATGAATAGACTCCCTATTTTGGATGATATCTAGCCCTTTGACAGCAGTTCCAGAGGAGTTTTAAATCCGTTTTGAAGAACCAAAAAATACAGACTCATGTCAAATTGTCAACATTCAAAATAAAAAACTCAGTTATCCATGTACAAAGAGCGGGGCCCAGAGGGTCACTTCTTACCTGGAAGATCTCGTCCTTGTGAGACTCAAATGAGTGCAGCTTCAGCTTCAGGTTCCTCAGGTCCCAAAGTGCCACGGTCTAAAATTAAATGTACAAAAACAAAGTCTAAACAAGTAGTCAGCTTCAACTGATTCAGCTCGTACAAAATGAGAACAGATCCTGCATCACAGGGGAGCAACCGGCTATGTAGAAGTTCTACAGCGAAAGAGTGGACCCACCTTATCTGCGGAGCCAGTGGCCAAGATGAACTCGCTGTAGGGGTTGAAGGACAGGCAGTTGACCTCAGCGGTGTGGGCATCCACTGCATGGCTGGGCTTGGAGGTGTTGTTGGACCGCGTGTCCCAGCTGTACCAAAAGAGACAAAAGCACCATTGTTAAAAAAGAGACAACTGAAACAGAACAACTTTGTTTCTCGTGAGTCATCACAGATGTTAATGAATGTTTGTTACCAACTTAAAGAGTTGCTCACATCATGAGTTTCTGGTCATCGGCGACAGATCCAAAGAGTGACTCATGGAGCAGGTGCCAGGAAACATCCTCCACCACAGCAGTGTGTCCTGTGAAGATGGTCTTGGCATCCACAATCTTTCCCTCCTTAGGCACTGTGCTGATGTCCCACAGGCAGATAGTCTGTAAAAGAGAGCAGAGGTGGGGAAGAAAATGTATTAACAACCAAGTTACAAAAGAAAACAAACAACAGAAAAACTAGCTAAATAAAACAGTAACAAACAGGTTAATTTGTAATAATTCATAATTACTTTAATATCCAACAGTAATGATTAAATACTTAACATGAGACTCTCTTTAAACAGGGTAAAACAAGAAGAGAGACAGGTCTGTTGTGACAGGTTGCTTACGTGATCATCTGAGGCACTGAGGAGACAGCCGCTGAGGTTTTGGTTCCAGGAGAGGCCATAGCCCTCCTTCTGGTGGCCTCTCAAACGCAGATCTGGGGTGCATTCTCCAGAAGGGTCTTAAATATAAATAAAAATCAATGTTAAAAAAAACTGTGCAGAAACAACACTTGTAGACTTTTGAAAACTCTTGATATAATGCATTTTGGCTGTAATCCTACCAGGCTTGGAGGGGTGCTTTGTGTAATCAAAGACCAACACATCGCTGGTGGGGGTCTTGGTGGCAATAACGCAAGGATTCTGAGGCATGTACCGGGCTCTGTTCACTTCTCCTTCATGGTTGATCTTGATCTCAATCTCTATCTTTCCACTAACAGACCCAAAGCCTGCAAACTCTGAAACAGAGGACAACTAATACATAAGATGGTGGTTGCAAATGGCCATGTGTCAAATAAAATTCTGTTCTGAGACTGTGAAATTGTAAATTGTATGCAAGTATGGTTTATTGCATTTTCAAATATAATCTAAAACAAAAATCTAACAAAAATAGGTAAGATTTCAGCAAAATTTTACTTTATTCATTCACTGAGAGGAAGTGTGAACCACAATATTCAAATATAAGAACTTGTCTGACACAATTTGAATACATTGAATTACAATGTTAATATTGGAATATCTCACAGGCCTAGCTGCTGCAATGTGAATTAGTTTGTTTAATCTATGTGACTTGGAATTGTATATGAATAATGGCCATGACTTTATATGTGTCATTGCCATTTGAGAATATTGTTTACCCATCAATACATTTATTTTGTGCAATAAGCAGCTAGGCACAACATATAGTATACTCTAGGGTTTAACACAACAAAGCTTCCCATGCACGTGTCATCCCTCACCTCCTTTCTCGCTGTCGTAGTGTGAGGCATCAAACTGTGCATCATCATTTGGGAGCTGGACGCTAGCAATTACAAGGTGATTCTGCTCATCAGAAGTGTGTGTCCCCAGGACCAGCCTGTGCATGCTGTAGTCTTTCCCTTCCAGCCTGAGAGAGACGAATCAAAACACATATAATTTATTCATTCATAAAAAATAAAAAAATCTGGTCCCTCATGGTGTGGTGTTTATCAGGGTGCAGCAGACCTCCTCTCACCTGGTGACATCAGGCAGCCACTGGGCAGTGAGGCTGGGCCACTCCAGGGCGTGTGTCATAACCAGGTCATAGAGGAAAGGGGTGTTCTTCTTCCAGATCTTGTACTCCTCATTGATCACCCTTTCCTCCACAGCATCATCAAATGCAGCTGCAAAAGTAATATTTACCAGCAACACAGAGCTATGTTATAATGACTGTCAAAACTATGTCATGCAGCATCTAATTTGCTTAGACTGAACAGAGGATATATGGGTGACGTTAAAGTTATACCCCAAGTTACCTAGTTAAGTCTTTTCCTTGTTAAATCAACGTTTATTTTGCTGATAAGATAACGTTAGCACAGGTTGCCATGGTTACCTACATAAATACAAAATCCTAAATCAGCCCGTGAGGAAGATCCTAAGCAAAAAGTCATTGCATGTTGGACAGTAAGTTAACCTGCACTCGTAAATTAAAAGTCCTTTATTAACCAGCCTGCTAGCAGCTAACCTTAGCTAACAGCTAACGTTAGTTGACAGGTGTGTAAAAATGAAAGGACATGCTGGCTGGCGCGCCAACATCCACCGGTACCTCCTGGCCCGCAGTTCATTCTGGACAACATACACACACGTGTTATCATGTCACTCACAAAAGTGAACATCCTTACCGTCTTTATCAGCCATTGCGTTGTAGCTAATACTGGAAAACAGTTGTAATTATTTGGGAAAGTACTCTGAAGGCAGCAAGGCTGCTTGCAATGGCGCCAACGCCATAGAACAAGACTGGCCAATCAGCACTCACCAAAAACCGACAGGAAGTCGCTGCAGCAACACATTACTACATCCGGCACACTTTCCTCTTCCGATCTATGTTGTTAGCGATTGTAACGAGAGCGACATGGTAAAGACCAGATTCCATCTTTTAAAACGTTGAACAAACAAACAGCTACAATGGACGACCGTGAGTTAGACCTGACAGAGGCGCAGAAAGCTACCAAGTCAAAATACCCACCAATCAACAAGAAATATGAATGTAAGTCTTAAGTTATGATAAATAATGTAGCTAGCTTAGCTTGTTTACTTTTACTTTACTCGTGAAAACAGTGATAGAAACTCTTTTCACCGTATCTAACGTCAGCTAAAGTTATGTTAATGCTCTAATTAAATGAAAGTTATAATAATAATTATCTAAATTAAGTGACATGTGACATACATAGTCTTTGAAAAAAGCTGTTATAAGTTGGCCTAACAACATGCCCTGGCTCATCATGTTACCTTGTGTTTTACTATTACAGATCTGGATCATACAGCAGATGTACAGTGAGTGTGTTTTGATATCTTGGTAAAGTGTTTGTCAGATCTTGTGTTTCTCTGTTGCTCATTAGTCATCACTATCTTATTTTCTTCTCTCTCTCTCTCTCTTCCAAGAATTCATTCCTGGGGAGACTCTCTGGAGGAAGCCTTCGAGCAGTGTGCCATGGGCATGTTCGGCTACATGACGGACACAGAGACGGTGGAGCCGCTTGATACTGTTGATGTGGAATCAGAGGGTGACTGCACAGACAATTTGTTGCTGTCTGTTCAACACAAGTCTCAATCAACCTTTTCTATACCTGTATACTTTTTTCCCTTCTCAAAAGGTGAGGACATGGAGTCTCTTCTTTTCCACTTCCTAGATGACTGGTTATACAAGTTTAGTGCAGACCTCTTCTTTGTTCCCAGGGTGAGTATGTTGGTCAGTAGTCAGTTATGGGAGTGCTGGACATTTTTTTCATGTAGTTTACAAAAAACATCCAGGGGTGGTATGGTGGTGTCACAGCAAGAACACCCGTAGTTTTTTTTTTTTATTTGGGCCCTGGTCTTTTCTTTGTGGCATTTGCCTGTTATCCACTTGTCCACATGGGTGTCCCACAATACAAAGACATGCAGGTCAGATAGATTAGAGACTGTTAACTCACCATAAATATGACTATGAGTGACTGTCTATCTGTGCTTGCCCCATAGTGGACTTGCGACCTGTTCAGGTGTTTCCCTGACCTTTGCCTACTGTATGCTGGGATAGCTTCTAGACCCCTGTGGTCCTGAAAGGGATTTACATCATAACATGTGCCACAGTTGCTTATTAAATTAGTTAATTACACTGCTGTTCATAATTTACACAACACGCATCACATGTGTTTTGATTCTTGTTTGATGGGAAGACTCTGTTAAGTGTTTATTAACTGAGTATTTCTTTTCCCATCTATCCACTAGGAGATCAAAGTATTGCACATAGACAGAATGCGCTTCAGGATCCGCTCCATTGGGTAAGATTAGGTCCCTCTTCACTAGAACATAGTACACTCTTCGCTGCTATAGTGCCATGGAGGATGCATACAAGGCATCCACACGCACTCCATTGGGGAACTCTTATCACTCCCTATCTAAGCCAGTAACAAAAACACTGAACACATGGTCCCCTGAGGCTGAGACTGCATGGACTCCACAGATTGGTGACAGCCTGGATGACGACGCTGACACAGTCACCTCATACATCAGCTTCTGTGAAGACACCTGCATTTCTACCAGGATCATCCGCTCCTTTAATAATGATAAACTCGGGTTCTCCTTTAAGCTCAAGAAGCTTTGATATACGAAGGAAGAAGCCTACAGGAGTGGTGACCGGGTGGCGTACAAAACTGCAAAGCAGGCACTGAGAAATTGCAGTAAAGTCAGCCAAACAATGGTATAAAGGCAAACTGGAACAGTATTGTTCTGCTGGGCCTTAAGACATGCTGAGATTATTAGCCTAAACCTTCAGAGTACTACAGCTGACCCCTCTGCAGAAAATCTGGCCTTATCTCACACGGTCCACGTACAGAGAGGAAGTCAAACAGCTGGCATCATGGTGTGGAGCCAACAGCCTGGAGCCAAACACAAAGAAAACTGTTGAAATGGTAATTGACTTCAGAGAGAAAAACACTGGATGTCGGCTCACATCTCTGACAGGACTGTACTCATCCAGGACCAGGAAGAGAGCGCAGAACATTTTGACAGACCCTACACAACCAGGCTACTCACTCTTTCAGCGCTCCACCTCTCAGCAGAGACTGAGAGCCCTAAAAACTTGCACTACACTCGCCACCTCCACAGCTTCTTTCCTCAGCCATAACCCTCATAAACAAAGACCCCTCTCACAGCCCCACCATTCCTATCTGCCACTTGTACCCCGCTACACAGACTGATGTGTCACCCATCACAGTTTCTTGATCTACTTCATACTTTGCACATTATGCATATTGTACTCAAATACTGTTGTACACTATGAATATTTGCACTGTGTATTTGTCTTAACCACTGATTGCATTGGACTTATCTGACAACAACTATTGTATTTATCTTCCTTAAGCTGCTCTCTCATATTGGTCAATTTTCTTTTGTTTGTTAAAGTTGGGGTGAAGAATTCTCTCTGGAAAAACATCCACAGGTAAGATAGTAAACTAACTCACTGGAAGATTGATTGTTCAGAATCTAATTCTGTAGATAATATAAATTATGGAATTAAAGTACAGAGGGCTTTACCTCATGTTTTTTTTTAATCATTGACACTAATTAGAAGAATTTTGTAAAATAAATATAAAAGATACTGTGGTGGCAATTGTAGTGTGTAAGTGTTATGTCCTGTGTTATCAATTCAGGGAACTGAGGTGAAAGCCATCACATACTCTGCAATGCAGATCCATGATAAAGAAAAACCAGAGATATTTACCATTATCGATATCTGACGATACCTTCATCGGCAGACCACATACCTCGTTCAATCGAACTGGAATATCTACATGGCCAATTGAAGTGGCCTTTTATCTGTTTTCTGCTTGTAGGGTGAACTGTTTGCTAACAGGAGCATTTCTTGTTTTTTATGGTTGCATTATTTCATAAATCACAAAACCTTCTAATATAAACTTGTAATATATAAATAGGTATGTGGGGAAAGATTGCATGGAAATAACAACTGTTAGTAAAACTAATTTAGAATGATTTCACACATTTGTCAACCCACTGTCAAGCATTCTTGAGCATTCATTTTCTTCATCACATATTTTCAAATTTGTTGATGCCTTATCAATCATTGTAAATAAATGAACAGATGTTTATTTTTCAGCTGTGGGATTGACTAAATGATTACTGGTACTTCAGAGTAAAATCTCACTTTTAAATATTTTGTGGATGTGTGGTCATTCTGGAAGACAAAGCAGTATATGGGAGCTCCAAATTTGGAATTACATAGCGAACATTATAAACAAAAAATAACCATAACTCACTAACCATCATACGTTGACTTTTCTTTTTGAACTGTTTAAACCTGCTCACACATAAGCCTTAACAAGTAAATGTAGAGTATGCATTATTGTTCATAACAATGGTTGATTTAACATACTCCACAAAGGCAAAGATACAGAAAGTGAAGAACCGAGTTAGGCACACAAGTAGTAGATCTTGTTAAAATTGGATACTGGTGGATATCTGGGTAAAAAAAAAATCTTGAGTTTTTCATTTTCATGACCTCTGGCTTCTGCCTTGATGGGTGCATCAGGAGGTCACTGGCTCGCTGTGTGACTGCCTTGGTTACAGTTGCCTGACGATATACATTTATACAAAAGGATTGAACAATTGGAGCTTGCTGCTACCACTGTCTATAACCGTGAATCTTGCCAAAGTGGCGCACTTAACCCCGCCGCTTGGAAGAAAAGAGACCGCGAAGAGGCAGCTTGCTCCTCGGGAATTTGTCCTCACCTTAGCGCTCTCTCGCGGTGACGTCACTGTCTCGCCCAGTGTCTCTTGTCCCACCACACTCAAATGCTGCTGCGCCATTCCTCCTTTGTCCAGGGAAGAGAGCGTAACGACGTGCAACGGGAAGATACCGGGGGTCTTTGCAACTTGACCGCCTTTCGCGCAGCACTCGGAAACTGTCGTTATCTACGTGCAGCTGCAGTTTTATTTGAGACGAAGATAACGAACCTAGCGAGGTTTCGTTCGTTAATCTGGTCTCGCTAGTGCATTATGAGCCAAGCGGATGCTAATAAGAGCGAGTCTGAGTCCGCCATAGAGTCAAGCCCAGCACAGAAGAAAATCAAAATGGAAGACACTAAATACCTCCCGGAGCTCCTGGCTGAAAAAGACAGCTTGGATGCATCGTTCACGCACGCTATGAAACTCATTTCTGCAGGTATGTGATTGATTGCTTGCTTGCTTACTAGCTAGCTCATCGAGGCTAATAAAGACCAGCTAACGGTAGCATGGCGTTAGGCCTAGTATCTATTTTCTTGGACGAGTCTAACGTACAGCGGCCTGAACAATGGTGCATGAAACACGTGGTTGTTAGCGAAGTGGGTCAAACCCTCTCGGATGAAAATGTATATCGAGTTTTGTTGAATTAACAAGGCAGTCAACTTATTCGTAATACGTATTTTGATTTTCAGACGTTAATGCCAGAGTACATTGAACAGCGTACGATCGACTCAGACTCATTTGCTCATTGCTACGTTAAATTATTATATTTCTTTGTAGTTAAACGTGTGTTGCATACGTTTAACACAAGATATGTAAGAAATACCGAGAGCATGATATGTATTGACCCCCCAAAAAAAATCAGTTAAAAGCAACAGAATATATAGAAGCTTTGTTTTGAGTGGTTTGCATGCTGCTGCAAGATAAGCTGAGATGTGACCTCATTTGGCTAACATTGTAACTACATTTCTGTGTGTGTTTAGTTAGTTGCTCGTTGCATCTGTGAATGCAACATGCTGAAAAGAATTTCTTGCCTGCAGAGATTGAGAGGATCCAGAAAGGCGAAACAAAGAAAGAGCCAGAAAAGGAAACGTATCTGGACCTTTTTGCTACCAAGAATCTCAAACTCAAAGAACGAGTACTCATTCCTACCAAGCAGTACCCTCGGGTATGTATTTCTTTTCTTCTGTTACTAATTCAGGGCCTGACCGCTGTCTGTTTTCCCGTGGGGGGGCTTGGTCACCCTGGCTGATCAGTCAGCTGAGGAAGCTGTGTTTAGTGACTTATTAAATGGGACTAAAATAAAATTGTTATCTTTTCTTTTTTTTCACCTGGAGTGGAATTTCTCTCCCTCAGGGCTGGACCTTAAAATACACAGAATTTGCACAAGTCCGACTCATCCTGTGTATCTCTTCTGCCAGCTTGGCTGTCCCAGAATGAGTCATGTCATGCGACCAGTGCCCTACTGAGCTCATTTCTGCATGAACAATTTTGCAGTAGTCTGAAATGCAGTTTATGTAGAGAGGGCTGTAGCAATTATTGTGGAGTCAAGAAAGGCATTTTTCTGCTAAATGTGACTACCATAACCTGATTTCATACTGGAGTGGACATTACTTGAGCCTGCCATCATATTTACCTGCAATCTGGTTCTTTTCTGTAGTGGTAATAAAAACTAATATAATTCTGCAATTTTACTAAAATATTTCCAACAGGTCAACTTTGTTGGTAAGCTTTTGGGACCTCAGGGCAGCACAATCAAGAGACTCCAGGAAGAGACTGGTGCAAAGATATCAGTTCTGGGTAAGGGCTCCATGAGGGACAAGAATAAGGTATGTGTAGAAAGGTTTTCCTTGCTGCACTGTTCAGAGGGTGTTACTCTGTATTATTCATGCAACTGATGTTTTGTATGTTATCATTTGCATTTAATGTTCGTCAGGAGGAAGAGCTGAGGAAGGGCGGTGAAGCCAAATATGCTCACCTCTCCATGGAGCTGCATGTGTTCATCGAGGTGATGGCACCCATACCAGAAGCCTATCTGCGCATGGCTCATGCCATGGAGGAGGTTAAGAAGTTCCTTATCCCGGTATGTGTCCCAAGAGAACCTCTTACAGCCACGTACAGAAACCTTTTGTGTACTTCAAACTTGACATTTGCATTTTAGATGTGCAAGCACTTTCTTCTCTAGCTCCCCCAGGGGAATACCATGCATAATTGATTGTTTTTGTCTGGTTTGTAGGAACCCGGTGAGCACGAGGCGTACATGGATCCCCACTTCCTGAATGGATCCCAGGATGGTTCAGGCAGGGGGCGAGGAGGTCACCTAGGTAGAGGCAGAGGTGGACCACCTGGTGCTGGAGGACCAAGGTAGGGGCCTGATTGATAACACTAATGTGGACCACAGCGCATTGTAGCAACACACTGCATTGTTGCCAATGCAGTGTGTTGATCACATTCTACAACCTGGCTAACTTCCCACAGGGGGCGAGGAATGCCACGTGGGGGCCCTCGAGGAGCAATGCGTGGTGGGGCTCCACGGGGAGGACTTGGACGGGGCAACGCTCCTAGAGGTGCACCATCCGGTAGAGGCGGACCCCCCTCTGCTCCTAGTAGGGGAGGCTCAGCTCCCCGCTCTAGACCCCCTGCAGCGGGGGCTCCAAGGATGCTCCCCTCTTCAGCCATGTCCCACCAGCAACACCAGGGTCCTCCTTCAGCGTCACAGCCCAAAGCGGATGCATATGAGGACTATGTAAGTTGCCTAAGTCCTGATTTCTTCATTTGTCATGAATTGTCTCTATAATAAATGGTAGTGATCTCTTGCTGTGTGCAGTGTGGGTTCCTCTTGTCACAATAGTTGTGACTCACTTGACATTGTCTAACTCTTCATTTTTCTTTCTAGCCTCCATATGAAGAATCCTATGCAGAGCCTGCCTATGAGGGCTATGATAATTATTATAATCAGCAATCAGCACCTGCGTGAGTCAAAATTAATTTGAGTGACTTTCTGCCCATTTTTAAAATGGGAGTACTGTATTAACACTTCTTTACCGCACGCAGGGATACTGAATATTATGACTACGGACACGGAGAGGCCCAGGAAACATCGTATGAGCCTTATGGTAAGATTATAAAATTGACTTCCATTTTTGTCTTGTCATGTAGCGCACACACTCGCTGAGGATCCTTCTGGGGTATTGATTGGACCTCACGTCTCCCCCACCGAGAATGTTAACTGATGTCTCGTTCCTTTTTTGTCTTTTCTGTTGTTGCAGCTCAAGATGATTGGGACAACTCATGGTCCAACTCCGGGGCTGGAGGCAAAGCCCCAATGTCCAGGCAGTCAAAGGGATCGTATAGAGAGCATCCATATGGAAGATACTGAACGGCTACTGGTAGAGAGTTGCTATGGCAACTGTCTCTGATTGTAACTCTGAACTTTTCAAAAAGTAATTAGTTTCCCTCTTGTTTGCTCCTTTTTTTTATGGTTTATTTTATTTTTGTTTTTTTAAACTCAGTAGAGGCGTTTTGTTGGATGTATCATAGAGTGCCAGAGGAGAAACATGGACACAAGGTTTTTCATTGTTTATACCTGTTTCCATTTGATGTTTGTTTCAGTTGCGTAGTTGGCAGTTAAGGTCCTAGTAATATAACCCTAACAAAGGAACAAGAGTGACATTTTAGTGATATTTGATGGTTCGTTTCAGTTAATTGTTCCTGAACAAAATTTGATTGTGGCGATAAACTCCTCTCATGCAGGCTGCATTTTTTTTTTTTTAAAAGTCCTTCATGACTGGACAAAAATTATTCATAATGCCTCAATGTAACTTTACTATAACTAGGATAACTGTAGTTGTAAACTCAAACGCAGCCCTGAGCCGTTTTGATTAAAAACAAAAGTCTTATCATATTTGTTTATACTACAATACAAATCTACTCTTGTGTGAAGTTATAGAATCTCCTAAAATACTATTGAAATCCATTTGACAAAGAAAAATGCTTCTATTTTTGCCACCCTTTACAATTGGTATATTATGATCAGTCGTACTATTACTTGCAAAATCATCGCTGATCGACTAATTCTTGTAAAGCTTGAAGGATTAACAATCCGAACTGTGTAAGAAAGGCTGCAGCCAACTCAATATTTTGTACATAACCTTAGGACAACTGTGTATGCTATAAGCCGTGTCGTCTCCAAAATGCATAATGCTTGTGTACCTTTTGGCTAAATAGGATACTAAATATCCCAAAATGTTTTTCTGCAGTGCGTGTTTCAATAAAGTTTCTAGTTTCATTTTAATCAATCTAAACATGGTATTTTGCCTTTGTTGTACCAAAGGAATGCCTTCAGTTTGTGAAAGTGGTCCTCCGTGGTTTCTCAACAACGCTGAATAAGTTGTATGTGTACACGTCAGCCTGACAAAAAAAACAAAAAACAAAAGCAGTGTTTTGACAATGAACATATCCTCTTCGTCTGTTTTCAAAACTTATCTAAATGACACTTGTAATGTCACCTTCAAAAAGCAAATAAAGCTCATCATTCCTTGAGGTAATGTGCTGCCAAATACATGTTTGACTTGAGAATGATATAGTGCTTGAACATGTATTGTCATTAACCTTCAAGTTAGTGTATCTATTCAAGCTCTCAAGAGAGCAGTGTATCTTCAGCCACTTGAAATAACTGAATTTCAACTCAAGTATTTCAAATTAAGCTTGCAGGGATCTTACTTGACTTTGATGCAAAGTCATGCTGGCTGGTTTTTATAAAAGAAAAAAATCGCAGAGGAGAGGATTCTAAAAGCCTAAAGATCGCCACAAGAAGGTAAAACTAACCCCAACACTCATTTGTTAGATTTTTGTTTTGTTTTCTGTGCAAAACATCAAGTTATGCAAGTCATCCAAAACATATCAAAAACATTGAAGTACAAAATTATGCTATCTGTAGTTATTCCGAGCAAAATAAGCCGTACAAAACAATCAGAAATGGTTGTGATGCAACTCTTGCTCAAATAAAAACAATGGCCCATTCATTTCACTCAATACTTACCAATTTCCATCTTGATAATTTCTGTAGAATGTAGATTAATGAAAATTAGTAGTTGCACTCAAAGCGTTCAAACATCCCATTGGTGGACAAAAACCCTTCAGCTTGAGTTGCATGATACTTTTGTAGTATAAAGTTAGCGTTGCATGTGTGTTGTCCACTGTGTGCGTGTAGGGACTGGTGTGTCCAAGATCTCATTTCTGTTTCTCTTCCTAGGTTGTCAAAGAACTGTCTAGGTGCAGTTGACACATTGAACTCCAGCTTACCGGGCATTCATGGTCAGTTGAAAAGAAGTTGCAGATAAGCTTTAGCTTTGAATTTTGCTGTTAAGATTTATTAAATTCTTCTCTCTCTCTTTAACAGGTCCGTTGAACGTCCCTGGAAAGAGCAGAGGCCCTGCGTTGTCTCTGAGACTGATGCTTGTTTACTATCTAATTTACTCAAGGGATTTGTCTGGTTTTATAAATGTAGAGGGACATTTCTCCATCACTGAGAAAATGCTCTTCTGAAATATTTCTGTAGCAAGTTTTTTTTTTTAAATATTGAATGTGTGCAGATAACAATATTTTTTCACTAAAGACATTTTAAACTGCCTTTTTGTTTTTTATTTAAAAACCCCAAACCAAACAAACCTGAAAATAAAACATTTTATGTAAATTGTGTTTTTATTCTCTTCTGTTGTCTTTACACGTGATCAGATCACAAGTGTTTTGTCTGTATTAGCTGGATGATTGTGTCTATATTTAAGCTTGCACTAAGGTGTCATGAGGATAAATTACATTTATCATGCAGTTTTGCTGTTCAGAAGTGTCCCACAATTCAATCCCCTATTTTGATTTGCTGTATGTTGCCTTGTTTGGACTTAACTCTCTCACTTTTCACATGCAAGAGAAACATTTACCAGAGACAAAGTACTGTTTTCAAGTGTATGGCGTTTGAAGATCCAGGACAAGCAGGTTTACAGTCCATGCAGCATCTAATAACAGATGATCTGTAAAATGCGAAATGAGGTGTTTGGTATAACGGACCATGTCAAGTTTTACACTACATACTGTACCTCCCTGAATATCCAGTTCAGAATATTTACTACCGTACCTCATTCCACATGCTGTTGCCCAGTTTAGTTCCCATATTCCATGTGAAACAACAAAATAATGGATGAGACCCTCTACAACCTTGCAGTAAACCAATTTTTTTGATGCATTACAAGCAGTGGTGGAGGAAGTAATATCATTTACTACTAAAACTGCACGGGACACCGATAAGCCATAACATGACACACTGACAGGTGAAGTAAAGAACATTAATTATCTGGTTCCAGTGGCACCTGTCAGTGGGTGGGATATATTGGGCAGCAAGTGAACATTTTGTCCTCAAAGTTGATGTGTTGGAACTGATTAATCAACTAAACATTTCAGCTGTAGGCCTACTTTTATATACTGTTGGGTAGTTTCATTTATAACAAAACATCACATCAGATCATATTTATAAGCTCTTCATATGTTTTGTGTGCATTCATCTTAATTTGTAAAGTAACTAGTAACTAAAGCTGTCAAATAATTGTAGTGGGGTAAAAAGTACAATATTTCCCTCTCAAAGGGAGTGGAAATAGAAAGTGGCATGAGACGAAAGACTAGAGAAGTACCTCAAATTTGTACTTGAGCAATCAGTTTACATACAAATGCAACAGCTCCGATTTATTAAAAAGGTCACTGTTCTGCTCCTGCAGTTGTGTTACAAAGGAACATTAACGTCCAGGTATATTATCTGTCATGAACACATCGCTTTCCTTTCTTTGTAATATCGGCGGAATGTTCCTTTAAATGACTCTCCTCCCACAGGTCGCTAACATATCCGCGCCCCCATCTACCAGCGGCTAGTTTCACATCAACAATGACTGTCTTCGCTGAATTCAAAGAAAAACACGCAAAAATTTCAATAAATATTCTGAACATGTATTGCGTTTAACTTATTATCAATGCAACAGAGCAGCATCTGACACAGACCACAGACACTGCCACTGGTAAGCGTACAGTTTCTTGTCTAGCCTGTTTGGCAGGGTGGGTGGAAGATAGCTAGCTGGTCAGAGGTACTGCTAGCCTAGGCCTCAATCTTTGTACCTAACCAAGCATGGTCTTGGCGGACAGCTTGGGGTCCGTCTCTCATTGTATAGGTCCACGTTGTTTTCGCCGTCTGCCTCATGTCCCAAACTGAAACGACTCTCGTGAGCTATTTGACCCGGGAAGAGAGCAAATAATGTAGCTACTGAGCTAGCTTGTAATGTCAGCTTCCGCAAAACACTTGCACCATATTAATAAGGGATGCTATGCAGCTAGTGCAAACTTGTTTAACGCTAGCTGTTCGTGATGCATATTTATGAAGGAGTTGGGGTTTTTTTTTTTTTGCCTTGCGCGTGCTTTGATTGGCAAAAAAAAATCTGTATTTTTAAGTGTTTGTTATGACTCTGTGCACCACTCCTTTCATTATCAGCTCTGTCTAATCCAATCACTGAGCAAAATATAATGTCTAGCTCTAGATGCTGTGCCAGTAAATTCTATCCTATTTGGAACATATCACAGACTCATCTATATCATACCCATTACTCAGTAAATATGATCACATATTTGTTAGATATTCCAGGTCAGCCCCTCCAGTCACAGTGTGTTTGACCTGCTCTGCTTTTGTAAACAGGTACAAGAACAAGGAGAGAAATCTTAAAACTAGACAAACAGCTGGGAGAAGTGAGCCGTGGGTGTGTCTGCGATGGCTGGTGGAAGGAGAGGGGCGAACCGCACCACGTACTGCAGACCTCCACTAAGCAGTGAGCCGGGCTCGGTTAGCAATGGCAACCACTCCACCAGCTCCCCGGTCACTGGGGTGCGATCTCGTACAAGGTGAGTCAATCTGTGATATACCGCTGCTAAACGGACACTGTGAGGGTAAACAAGCGAACGTTGCAGCCTGAGAGTCAGGAAGGATTCCCTCCCCATCTGGGCTGCAGGAATGCACTATGACATGTATGTGTGTGTTCTGCAGGAATGGTTCAGGAACATGCATGTCCAGCCCCCCACTAGCTGCGCAGACGGTGGTTCCTCTGAAGCACTGTAAGATCCCAGAGTTATCTGGGGATCGCAACGTGTTGTTCGAGCTCCATCTTTTCGTCTGCCACCTCATTGCCCTCTTTGTCCATTATGTCAACATCTACAAGACTGTGTGGTGGTACCCCCCGTCACACCCTCCCTCGCACACATCACTGGTGAGTGTACTCAGTGGTCAGCTATTAACTGCTGATCATGTTTATTATGGTTATCAGGTATTCAGCAGTTGGTTGTTTATAGACTGTGGGCTGCCATTATCTCTATTGTTTTGAAATCTGCATATCTAGCTGGTAGCCTGAACTGGTCCTGTAGGGCTGTGCTTTATTTATGTTGACAAATTAATGTCAGTGCGTGTGGTGGGAGCAATAATCCTGAATTAATCTTATTATTTACAGAACTTTCACCTTATTGATTATAATATGCTGGTGTTCACTGTCATCATACTGGCAAGGAGGTTAATTGCAGCAATTGTTAAAGAGGTAAGAACTCTTATTTTTGGCTTCTACCTGTTCAGAATTAAGCGTTTGTCCCTGACCTGTTTCTTGAGACATTCAAATATAAAATAGCACATGTCATGTTACTCTGTATTTGTTGCAAGGGTCCAAAATAAAAAGGCAGGATTTAAATTGCTACAGATACTGGACTTCATAAAATGGGTCCTGCACTGTGTTTATAAGACTCGGCTACATCCCTACTCTCAAAAATTCTCAAGGAAACGCACTGTACAATTTGCTTTTGAAGGATTATATTAATTATCTTTTTTCCTTTTATTCTTTGTCCATTTTTACCTCGCTTTGTTTCTCTTATACACCTTTCATTGTGTTTCTGTGTTGAATAAAGGTGTAATGGCAATGTTGTATTAATGCATTTGACTATTCCGTCTCCCTCCTCTTCTCTCCCCCAGGCATCACAGAGTGGGAAACTATCCTTCCCTCATTCCATCTTTCTAGTGATGGCTCGGTTCGCTGTGCTCACGCTGACAGGCTGGAGCCTGTGCCGTTCCCTCATTTACCTCTTCAGGACCTATTCTGTCCTCAGCCTCCTCTTTCTCTGCTACCCGTAAGTATCCACAGGAAGAAGGAAGGAGGGTTGTTGTCATACCACCACTTCACCTAATACCTGCAGGGCAGTCACAGTCTCCTTCCACTGATTCTCTTGGTAACAGTGTTGTCATTATCTGTGCTTGAAATGTCCAATGTGTATTGCTTGTATTTCATTGTTTGTGTTAGCCAGCTTCAGTTGTTTTGGTTCCTGCTGGTGAGTTTGCGTTCATATTTTCTCCATCTATCATTATCTAGATTTGACACAGCAGCATATCAAATGTGCTTGAAAATAGTTGTTGCCGAAACAAGCTGAATATATGGTTGGTAAAAAGTTTGCGCTCGCTTAAAAGTAGTCTGAAGAAAGATTTGAATGATGAAAGTGATGGTTCAGGTCTTGTTTGCTTGTTCTGTTTGCCGTTTGTTGTGTCAAGAGCTTCAGTTGAAACCCATTTGGTTTATTAAATATTGATAACTTAGCGTTGAAATGGAGCCTAAATGATGTACCCATGATGTGGTATTATTTAGGTTTGTGAAACTGTTTTGAACTGATGAGACAAAGATACTTCCAGTTTTACAAAGCCTTGCAAGAGTCAAAATGATGTGCACTGTCAGTGTCAGCCTTCAGTTTGGAGCCATATTTATTTGGGGTTTTAACATCAGTGCAGGCTGTTGTGTCACAAATGTATGTATTTAATTGTAGCTGTTGTTTTCCGCAGATTTGGGATGTATATTCCATTCTTCCGGCTCAGCTGTGACTTCCGGCGAGCAGGTCCGCTCTCCCCCATCGCCAGCATCGGCTCCAAGGAGGTGGGCAGTGTTGGCCGGGGCAGGGACTACTTGACGGTGCTGAAGGAGACGTGGAAGCAGCACACCAGCCAGCTGTACGGAGTCCAGGCCATGCCAACCCATGCCTGCTGCCTCTCCCCGGATCTCATCCGCAAGGAGGTGGAGTACCTGAAGGTGGACTTCAACTGGAGGATGAAGGAGGTGCTGGTCAGCTCGATGCTCAGTGCTTACTACGTGGCCTTTGTACCTGTCTGGTTTGTCAAGGTAAGAAACTGTTAGACTTTTTTAAGAATTGATTGTAACTTTTTACACTTCATCATTTAATATTCTTTAATAACGCTTCTCAAGAGTCTTTAATCATTTTCCACCTGTACATTTTCCTTCAGAGTACACAGTATGTGGACAAGCGCTGGTCTTGTGAGCTCTTCATCCTGGTGTCAGTCAGCACGTCAGTCATCCTCATGAGGCACCTGTTGCCGCCTCGATACTGTGACCTGCTTCACAAAGCTGCAGCTCACCTGGGCTGCTGGCAGAAAGTAGACCCCTCCCTCTGCTCCAATGTTCTTCAGCACATGTACGTACCGCTCGTAGTTTATTACTGAGCTTTAGGTCCATTTGGCCTAATTTGAGTCACATCCTAATCTCCCTCTGCTGTCTCTCTTTGCACAGATGGACGGAAGAGTACATGTGGCCACAGGGAGTCCTGGTCAAACACAATAAGAACGTCTACAAGGCCATGGGTCACTACAATGTGGCAGTTCCATCAGATGTGTCCCATTATCGCTTCTATGTGAGTATTCCTAAATGAACAGGTCCCGTAGAACCACAGCAGACGCCAGATTTCAGAGAGCCAGCACCAGCGTAGCCTCTTTTGTAAAATATTTGTGGTATTTTAAAAAGGCAGCTGCTTGCACATACTTTATCTGATGACTGACTGCATCCTGTCTCCTTCCCTCCCCTAGTTCTTCTTCAACAAGCCTTTACGAATATTGAACATACTCATCATCCTGGAAGGTGCCATGATCTTCTACCAGCTCTACTCATTGATATGTTCAGAAAAGTGGCATCAGACGATATCACTGGCTCTGATTCTCTTCAGCAACTACTACGCCTTCTTCAAGCTTCTCAGAGACAGAATAGTTCTAGGAAAGGCATACTCGTACTCGAACAGCTCATCAGACCAGAAAGTCAGTTAGACCTGAGTTGTTATTGGTCGCATTCACTTAACAACAACACAAACATGCCTAAGAGCTCTGTATTTTTTCTACAAACTGCATTTTGTGTCACATTTTTGTTCTGATCTGCCATAATAAAAAGACATATTTTTGTATTACTTTAAAGGTTTGCTTGAGTTTTATTTGGTTCTAAATCCATTCTGACCACAAGAGGCCTCTGTGTTTCACAAATGAAATTATTTCTCATCAAATAGGTGTAAATTTTAGTTGACATGATGCACTAATTGACTCTTCATAGATGGGAACTTTTAATGTTTTACAGTTGCTGAATTACAATATTTATTATTATGTTTAACAGTTTTTTCCAGCTATTTGATATGGAAGCAAAGAAAGGCTGTAAGGATCTGAATCTTACTAACATTGAATACCTGATTAATCACCACTGAATACTAAATGTTGAAATTCAAAAATCACTGAATTTATTTACCATGTAACTTATTGCTCAGATTGGATTAGTGACATCTAGACACCAAAATTCAAACTTGAACATCCAGGCTGCCAAATCAGTCAGACCTATCCGGTTACATTCTTGTCAGTCGTATGATCCAAAGAAGAAGTTCAGATGAGCGACTGGAAACCTGGACCCATCTGAATCTGTGAACCCAAAATGAGAGTCAGACTTTTGAAACTGCAAAACTATAAATTCAGTGGTGCTGAAATTTCAACCCTGCACATTCAGTGGTGATTAAATTGAACAATTAGATATTCTGTTGTTTATGAAACTCAAATGATCATGGCCTTTCTCTGCATCCATAGTACTGCACTTTTCATAAAGCTGGGGGACTTTGGAGCTGGGTGCTCCAAAAATGCCAGATCCTACAATTCCCATAATGCTATACCGGTAAACGTCCACGTCTTTCAAACTCAGTCCCTTTAGATTACCCTGCTGACATCATCAGAGTTAGGTTGTCTTTGGAAATCTCTCTGCAGTACCACAGAAGAAGAGGGATCCCTCCACTGTTGCTCTTCCCCTTTTTCCCATTAAAGTTGTTTTTTTTGTTTGTTTCCCTTAAGGCAAAGGGGTGATTTGTGGCTAAATAAAAATTGACTTGACAGAAGGTCTTTATGTGTAAAATCTCCTTTAAGTAACGAGGAAAGCCACCAATAGAGGTTTGCCATCAGCAGCACTGGTGGTTATTGTCATATTTCAAGATGCCAGTGAAAGGGATGAGGATTGTAAAGAAAGATGGAGAACACTGGCGTCACCATGTGGCCTGTTTGTAGTATCTCCAGATCCCGAGTAACTCTGTAATTGGTAAACCCTCTGGGCTATAATACGGAATATAGGTATTTTTGCAAAGAATTGTCATTAGCTGGTCAGTGTTCAGCAGCGCACAGCGTCCTGTTCACTGCACCTGTGCGGCAGGCCGCAGAGCAAACAGCGGGGCGGACTGGCCCTTTAAGACGGACAAAGACTACAGCTCCGCGCGAGCAGAGCTTTGCATTTCATCGGTAATGTACGCTGGTGCTGCAGGGTTAATTCAACACCACCGTGGTTTATAAAGGTCCATTCATACGAAGTGTACTTAAACGTCTGAAGTGGCAGGAAGAGGAGAAATGTGACGCTGTGTCCAGCCGGTTTGCTCTCCGGTGCGTAATTGATTCGGTAAGTCTTATTTGTGTCATTCGTAGACGATAAATCCGTCTGCACGTCTTCTCTCCCACTGAATTTAACAACGCGGTGTAACAAATTGCTGTCTGCATATTGTTCTTACAGCGGTTTTTCTACAGTGTTGATAGCATCCAACTAAATAAAGATTTCAGCGTATAAAGTTGCCGTTGTGTATTACTGTAGTGGCCATCTTTGGATTCTACTTTGAGCGGAGGCTGGCGCAGTGTTTACAGCTATTTTAACAGTGGTTCCATCCATTGTAATGGGATAAAGCGTTATTTAGGCTCAGTGCCGAGATCATAATGGCATTAATGCACTCACTTGGTATGTTAATATAATAATAAACAGCCGCTCTACTGCTGTGATAGGCTGAAGGTACTGATATCACTGCAAAGCTGCCTAATATAAAACAGCACATAAGTGAACAGCAAACGAGAAACAATGCAAGTCCTGTAATATTACCTTTTTAAAATACAAGTATTTGAATTTATTGCAGAGCTATTTTATTGGATCGCTTCACACTGCAAATGCGTTTATTCTGGCCTCTTAGTGTAAATAGATAAAGGTAAGGTCTTTGAACTCCACTAATGCAGCATATTGATTTTCTCCTTCAGCCATTTGTCTGTGTGTACGTGCATTTGGTCCATTTGTATAACATACAGTAGGACTCATGTTCTGCATCTTAGTGCAGCAATTTAACCAATTACCTGTCTGTGCATTTCAGTCATTCTTGTAGTAAAAGATGAAAACAAAGCCTACTGCAGTGCAGTTATTTTTTTTAGATTTCTCTGTAACATGTGTAGCATATATTGGTTTGTTTGGCTGGAAAATGTCCTCAAACCAGTAATTCTCCCTCCTTCAGTTCACACATTCTCTAGGGTCTTTTCCACTTTGAGGCTGCTCTAAAAATATCTATCTAGGCTGCTGTTTCACTCCCACTTTATACAACAGGGAAGCATTATAAAAAAACAACAACTAGAAAATTGTATTCTATTAAAAACTTTCATCTAAATGCAATCCCATTTAGGTGGGTAGATCAGTGGTATACTCTTCCTTGCTGTCACTATTAAAATGTAGAAGCACATGGATTTATTTGTGACAGATATATTGTTGTGATTGCCTGGGGATGCTGTTAAACTAATGAAAGCATTGCTGTTTTTTTTTTTTTTTTGCAGAGTGGAGAATCCTGAGCTGCAGCACTGATTTTGGCATAGTCAGGATCTTCCACGGAGCCCTTTTCTCAGGGAGGGGAAGGCTGCTGGTTTTTAACTTCCTACCTTTGTTGTTTTCAGGACGCCCTGAGCACAAGCCAGGCAGTGCCCCCTCATCTGACCCCAGAGAGCTTCACTCAAAGGATAAGACAAATAAATAATAATGGAAGACAAACGCAAGAAGCGGAGCCCAAAGGTGTCTCTCCCCCAGCCCCCTCCTCCCCCCGTCAACCCCCGCAAACTCTCCATCCTGCCTGCCAGCAAAAGTGCCACCTTCTCCCTCGGCCTGCCGCAGCCCCCCTCCCCCAAGAACAGAGGCAAGTTTAAGCGGTCCATAGGAGCACCAGGACAGCCCAAAGAGGTGTTCGCAGCTGTTGTAGCTCCACCAAAGATCACCAGGTATGTGTCTTCAAATGTAAATGCAAATGTTCTTTGCATTTGTTTGTCCCACAATGTCATTCATTTTTTAACAGACAACTGGCTAAATTAGATAATGTGACATCATGTACAGTGTGTTGTATCGCCACCACAGCTACGTCTGAGTATAGTAGAAAAAGTGTATATAATCTTGAAAATCAGTAACTACCAGATTTTTGGAGGTCCTCAGAATTAGACACACGACACTCAAAATACGGTATATTACATCAGAATTGTTCTTTAACTTTTGCTGAATAACTGGCATTTATTGGTTAATGCTAAATGCAAAACTACGGTTCAGCATTTAGCTAAAATGCTAAGAGTCATAAAGTCAGCAAACTGACTCAGTAATGTTATACAATTATAAAGTTTTCTAACATTAGCCCTCTGTACGCTGGTAAGTCTGCAGCACCAAAAGACCCCTGAGTGTGTTGAATAGAGCATGGATTGCTTTCATTGCTTATGAATTCAACTTTTTATTTGTAAGAGGAAGATTGTGTTCTTTTTTTCTCTGAAAGCTACATAGTCGAACTTTTCGGGTTGTTAAAAGCCAACCTGGGATTAACGGCAATGATCGTGATGGTTTTCCTCAGGCCCCACAGGGAGAAGCCCAGGGCCCCCCAGCCAGCAGGACCCAGCAAAGTAGTCCAGTCTTCCCCCCTGCAGCACTCCTTTCTCACAGATGTCTCAGACGTGAGAGAGATGGAGGGAGGCCTCCTCAACCTCCTCAACGACTTCCACTCAGGCAAACTACAGGCTTTTGGTAAGATAACCTTGATTAGAGAGGCCACCAAGGGAATATTCTGTTACGGCCCGAAAATAAAGCTGGTTGAAAAGTGGTTTTGTTACATGAATCGGACTGAAATCAAATAGCTGTGGTGCTATTTTTACACCCCTGGTGCCATGGACATACTTTTGACTTTGCTGTAATCCTGCAACCAAAAGAGATGACGCTTTGTGCCCTTCGAGAAGTTACACCTGTCTGGTTGAACTCTAGGTAAGGTGTGCTCCTTTGAGCAGCTGGAGCATGTGCGTGAGATGCAGGAAAAGCTGGCGCGACTACACTTCAGCCTCGACAGCCACGTGGAGGAGCTTTCAGAGGACCAGAGGAAGTGCGCCTCCGACCACAACCTGGAGCACCTGCTCTGTAACGTAAGCGCAAACCACAGCAGCACAGGGTCATCCTCATCTATGTTTTTTATTTTTTATTTTTTGGATAAGAAACGGATACATAATCTCAGCTTTCACCAGGTCTTAAACCTGCATGAGTGTTTGAATATTTAGTAGCTTGGAAATTTCCCTTTTTGCATGCCAAATCTTTTTCCTAAATTAAAAGAAATCAGTATGTGTTTCATTATCATCTCCGACACGGTGGGAAAGCCACTGAAACAGCATCATGTGACACTGAAGCTCTCCACTGAAAGTCTACTCTAGTTTAGTTGGGTTAGCAGTTCCTCAGCGCAGAGTGAGGCAGGTTTCACTGTTGGTTTTTACCAACTGTCAAAGACAGATACCAATACAGAGTAGGAAAAGAAAAACACTTTTAATGGAAATAAATGACAGTTCAAAGAAAATTAAAACGCAAGTGTAAAAAAAAAAAAAAAAAGAGTATGTTTTAAAAATGACTTGAATGAGTGTATAGCAGTGTAACAAAGTGTTGTGGACTGTTTCATCAGGGGAATAGTGAAATACAGCAATATATGTTCATTTTTGTTCTTTTTGATTGCTCCAAGGCTCAGGAGAGTGAGGCATTTATCACATGTGTGCAGTGTTAAAGAGTCGAGCTCATCACATACAGTATGTTGTATGCACCAAACCTATTTTCTCTTCCTTTCACTCCTTCCAGTAAAGCAGATACGCCATAAAATACAAATATGATGTAGTGAAGACAGTTTGTGTAGCAGTGTTGAAATTGTTGTATGCTTTGCTGAGTTTCTGGCATGTTTTAAATGTTAAATATTATCCAGCACAAACAGTGATGCGTAGTCCAAGAATGCCTTGAAAGAATTTCTATTGTTAGCATGTTTGTGTGGCTCCTAGTTACCCACGCCTGAGGCTGGTATGCTGGCTGCGGGGAAGTTGCAGTGTTGTGTGTGAGGGAGGTGAGAAAAAGCCTTCAGCGCATTACAGATTCTCCCTCCAGGAGTACTTGCTAGCTGTAGCAGCAGCGGTGGATAATTGTGCCTCAGAACAGATGGGCTGTGAAGTGACTTAGCTTTGTGTGGATAAGAAGGGAAGTTGACCATTTGCTTTTGTAAACATTGCATTCAGATGATGGGAGTTTAATTCAAATATTGACCTGACACACAGACTGTGATGTAATATGATCACATTTAGTGATTAGTCCCTTGTGCTGCCATTCATTGTCTATTTTTGGCTGTTTCCATTTTATAACACACCTTTGTTCCTGCAGCTGGAGGAGCTCAGCACCTCAATGTATCCTTTCCTAATTAAATTACTGTTTTATTTATGGGAATCACCCGGCACTCCGGGCGCAGATGGACACTAGATTTAAATAATCTGTTTTTAGTTCAAAGTCCTTCTGTGTGAATCCTTAATGTGTCTGCGTTCAGACAAAAGCTCCACTTGGCTGAGAACCAGGACCTGCCCAAGACATCTGGTCCCTGACAAAGTGAGGTGCGGAGGACGGAGGCGACCACACACTCATCTTCTCCCAACATCTAACCAGTCCAGGTTGCCATGGCATTAATCCAGCTGCCTTAGTAACAGAATGGAAAGATCCACAGGAGGAGGGGCCATTTTTCCATTTGGTCGGCGAAGCCGAGGGAACAATACAGTGACTTGAAGCAGCACAGCAGTAAATGAACTATCAACCAAAATCATAAACCCCTCATTCATGGCACAAGAAATGATTAGAGGAGTTTGAGAGAGTTTGTGTTGTTTTAATGTTTTCAGCATGTTCTTGGCTCCAGTTATTAGTTACATCATTTGGTAACAAATAACTGAATCCAGGTGTAGTCTTTAGCTCTCTGTTTGTGTTCACAAAAAGCACATTTCATGTCAGTTTAAGCATTTGGATCATTTTCATATTATGCCTTGTCTTTTGCATATATTCAGAAGGTACTTGTCTCTGTTAGCAAAGATAAGAATTTGCCATACTTGCGTAGCAAATGTTTGGCCCTTGTCGACACCACCACTGTGGTTAGTTCAGAACTTTAAAAGGGAGTTTTCACTTTTGCTATTATTCTGAATACACTCCCTCATTTTTATACCTTTTTGCTTTTAAAGTTTAATACTGGAAAACAGACTGGATTTAATAAAAGCAGGGTAAACCTTTGTTATAACTGTGCATTTTAAAAGGACTATGTGAGGAGACCTAATGTACACATTGTATGTTTGATGAACTTACACATGTAAAATGGTTTATATGTTTTGCCAGTGTGCAGACACTGGTGGTTTAACATTAGTTGAGTTGGAGGATTTTGTCAGTGCAGGATCAGGATTGCTTTTAGACTTTGTTTTGGTGAATGAGGGCCCAGTAGCAGCATCCCTCCAAGCGCAAGCTAGTTCACCCTGCTACTGAAATGCTGTAAAATCACCTACTGTAACATGTAGGTCACAGGGACTGACATTCAGTTGTCTCTCATGACACTGTGTTGGAGCTCATCCACAAAGTAACGCAGCTGGCATAAATCTCTGTACAGTACAATTTCAAAATGGCAGCTACTTTCATAGTTAAAAGTTCAGGTGGGGAGATTATGATTTGCTTTGTATTTCATTCCGAACTTGGCCACAATATTTAGTCCCTGAAAAGCCAATTAAAGTGATATTAGTGATCAAGCATGTCAAGCATTCGGTTATTAAAAATGTCTTTTATACTGCTTGTTAAGCCTACCTCTCTTGTAAGGCCTTGGCCTGGATCACCTCTACACTGACATAATACATGTCTTATACTGGTTACTCTGTCAAAGATCCTTCACAGTTGAGCTGCAACTGGCCGTTATTTTCACCATCGATTAATCTGCCCATTATTGTCTAGATTAATCGTTTAGTCTATAAAATATAAGAAAATATTGAAAAGGGCCCATCCCAGTTTCCCGGAGTCCAAGGGGATGTCTTTAAATGTCTTGTCTGACCAACAGTCCTAAACCCAAACACATTCAGTTTACAATGACAGAAAACAGAGAAAATCAGATGCTGTTTCCAGCATCACAAATTGGAGATGCTGGTAAAAGAATTTGGGCATTTTTTCTTAAACCCCCCCCCCCCCCCCCCCAAAAAAAAACTTTAAACAACTAATCAATTATCAAAGTAGCTGTAGATTGATTTTCTGTCTATCGACTAATCAATTAATAGACTAACCGTTGCAGCTCCACTTAACAGTCAGCTATTTTCTGTAATTTTACACATTAAGAGGAGCAATTCACCAGAACACTGGTTACCATTAGCTTTACATACATACAGTCAAAACAACAGAAGACTTGGTAAGAATCTCATGTGTATTCAGTAACTGTACCCATTAATAAAGGTAAATTAGGTCATTTAAAAGCATATAATGTGTGTTTCTTGGATAGAATTAGATTCACATTTCATTTTGAGAAGTAAAATGTAACTGTCAACTTTAGACATGAATAGCTGTGGTCAATCCCATTTCCAACCCCATTGAAATTTGAATGAGGCACCTGGAAGTTAGTTTTACAGAAATAAAACACTTTATTTATATATCAATCTGTCTTTGCTCTTGTTCACAAACAAGTTCAATATAATTTAACAATAGAAGAGTTAAAAGGCTACTTGAAGACTGGCACTATACTGAGACAGAATCAGATCTGGGCCTTCACTCCTTTTCCTTTCATGCTGCCCCCATCCAGGAGGACTGGTTCGAACCCAACCTTCATCTAGGCGTCAGTGTACATATATAGCTCCTTAACAAAAATATACACTATTTTGATCCCGCCAGTAAATTTTGGTCATGCAAAAAAAGGGGGGAAAAAAGACAGACGGTAACAACTCAGCACATCATTAACAGGACTTTTAAACCTTTACACAATAGATAAATTATAAATGGTACCATCATACAGCATATGATTACAGATTAAGCTAATACTGTGCAAATACACATTTGAGCTGTACAAAATATTTTGTACTATTCTTGTTAATCTCAATTCACAAATCTTCAAAACTACATGACATTTTGAAAATATCACATCACATTTGATGAAACAGCAAAAATATACATCTTTCTGGTCCCTGTCTTCCCCATCTTTGTGCATTTCAATTTTACATTCTGCAATAGTGTCTCTGATTTGTCTACAGTACATGTTTAGATTATGAAAAAAAAGCAATGACAATCACGGATGGTAAAATGTAAAACTCATGAAGTCTATCATGATAATGAGCTACCTTTTCAAAGTGCAAAGAGAGCAGGTTGAGTATGTGTAAGACCTGATGTCAGTATGATACAATTGTCCATGCTTCTGTACCAGAGGAAATCTCACTGAGATAAGAATAAGAGCTCCTAATTTTTAAGGACTTTCTCTTTATTGATATAAAAGTGCAGGCACTATAAGAAATGTAGAACATCTCTGTCTTCAAGTAAGGTCAGTGTTAATGTTCTTCTCTTCCAACATTTGGTTGTGTTTACCTTTAAGACAAGGTCCTCAGGACCTCGTTTAAACCTTTATGGATATTGGCAGGCTGGGTCGCCTGAGCACACTCAATCAGGCTGGGCCCCATCTGAGCGTAAAGGGCTTGGCACAGGTTGGCGGTAGCACCCCTCACGCTGCCGCCCCGGCCATGAATGGTGCCGCTGTGGGTGGAGGTGCTCAGGAGGTGCCACAGCAAGGGCAGCACTTTCTGCTCCACCATCTGGGGCTTGCGAGGGTAGAGCTCCGTCACGAGATCTGGAAAAAGTGAGAAGAAACAAGCGCTGGTCAGACATACAAACTAATTGGAGAGCTAAGGCTAAAACTTACTACAGTGCAGTACAGAATTATTACAACAAACATACCTGCAACCTTTTCGATAAGATCCACCTTGGCTTTGCCGTTTAAAAACTGGGCCTTGGTGCAGAAAGGCTGAAGAAGAAGTATGTTATCTGTCATGGAAACAAAGAAAATCACAAAGTCAAATAAAGACAATTCTCCAATTAGACTGAGCCTCTAATTTCATCTACACTAGAAATACTTGAATGCTCGAAATGAGTACCAAGATTTAAGATAAGTGCATTAATAGCTCCAATAGCAGCAGAAGCGATGGCGTTGTTCTTGGAGTTGAGGTGATTGTCCACGATTGCTGGGACCAGGATGTTGACCACTTGGGACAGGTTGTCTTTCAGGAAGTGGATGATTTTCTGAAGAGACTCAAGGGCATGCAGGTTGACCTTGCTGTTGGACTCCTGCAGCCTGGCCTTGAAGGCATCAAACACCTGAAAGAAGGGAAACCGTGAGGGAGAAGAACAAAAGGTGAAAGAGAGACATTTTGGTGACATGTTTTCATGACAAAATTGAAAGAAATATTAAGATCTGATATTAAGATTTGAAAAAAAAAAATGCTGGAACTAACCTGGAATATACTATTGATGACCATGTTGGGGTTGTGCTGGCAGTCGGCCGCTAGCTGGTCAATTCCCTTGATCCTCTCTCTGAAATCTTTTGAGCCCAGCAGACCTGAGATCTGCTTGATGTATTCGGTCTTGTCTGCAATACTTTGTGTCTGAGATCTACAGCTGTAATGGCTATTAGACTCCCTGTAGATAATTCAATACATCAAATGGTTTATAAACATGTGAGTAAAGTAAGAATAACGTATGTATTATGCAGTTTGTGTAAGCTACATCTCTGCTTAAAAGGCTGAGTTCCACCCACTTGTTGGTCTGGTTGAGTGGCTCTCTGGTGAGAGATGAGGCCCTGACTGTACCATTGCCTGGCAGGGAGCGTCTTCCCCTGGCCGACTGGGTGTCTTGGGGCATCTCACCAAGACCCTAAAACATGACAGTGTGACCTTTAGCAAAAACACCAATGTTATAAAAACATAAAGGAAAAAACACTGCACCTTTGTCTTGAGAGTGAAGACAGTGTCTCTGACAGTCGGCAGGTCTTTGGCGGGGATATATTTCTCCAGGATCTTGTCAAAGTCAGGGTGGGAGGACAGGGACAGCAGCATCCGACGCCCAAAGTACCTGTCGGTTGAATCAGTATAACAGTGAGAACTCTAAGTGCAGATATTAACAGTGGCTTCTCAGTGGTGACGCTATCTATATCTATCAGATGTCATGTCCATAAATCAGCTGTCAAGCAGGAGAAGCTACTTTTGTTTTCCTTCAGTGTTTTTAGATATCTATTTCAGTAATAGTAAATCATGCACCAACCAGAATGCATTGAATGTATTTTATATGTTGCCATATACTGCTGTATTGTACTGCATTATATTGGAATGTTTTTCAAATTTTCTTTAATTTCCTGTTTACATACATAGGGCAACAAAATATTACAAACACCTCAATCCAATAGACAACCACAAAAAACTACGGCATCAAAAATGACCATGAGTTGAGTAAAATCTTTTCCAATACTGTCAACAAAAAGTGAACACTGTATGTTTGGATTGCATTACATTGTAGTCTATTTTTCTGGTCACTCAGTGGATTTCATGGCATGCGCCAACCAATATCAAGCATCACTCTATGATGGTTGACCAAAAACAGAATCAGTTGTGTTTTATGTGCTATTTAATAGTAAGGATTATCTGTGAATCAGCTGGGAGACCCAACCTTTGTTTCTTTCCCACAAACATTTTGTAAAACAGAAAATGTTAAAAAATGTCACAAAAGTTAATCTGTGCAAATGCAAAAGTTAAAATCAAATCTGTGTGTACAAACATGAATCAGGCCCAATGGCTCCACCTTGAAAAACCTAACTCGAAACACATGCAGCAACAAAAAATAAAAATAAAATAAAGTGTCTCTACATACCTTGCTTCCTGTGAGGAGTCTTGTGCGAGTTTGGTGACGGCAGGTAAGATTCTGTCGGTGAGATCTTTACCTCCGGACAGAAGACGGGCAGCACCGACCTTCTCTACCAGATTAGCCAGATGCTGGGCGGTGCATTTTCTCACTACTGCGTTGAGGTGACTATCAGAAGAAGGGAAACCAATTCAGCAATCAAAGATTAAAATTTTAAAAACATTTTTGGTGTTAAGAAAAGTGCAAAAGTAAATGGTAAATGGACTGCATTTATATAGCACTTTTCTAGCTTAAAGGACAAATTGCTTTACAGTTTTGCGCACACACACACACACACACACACACACACACACACACACACACACACACACACACACACCGATAGTGGCAGAGCTGCCCATCAGGAGCAACTTGGGGTTCAGTGTCTTGCTCAAGCACACTTCTACACATGGACAGGAGGAGCTAACCCTGCCATTATTGGATGACCCACCATTCCCCCAAAAGTACCCACAAAAATTCCAAATTGTAAGTGTGGTGAAACAGCACTTCACTGTGTGTGTATGTAGACACACATACTGACCTGAGTCCCCCAGAGAGTAAAGCACTGATGCTACGAGTGGGTGTGCAGTGCTGCACCATGCAGTCCAGTGCTGCATCCACATCCTGCCTAATGAAGGCATTACTCTCCCCGGCCTTCTGCAGTAAAGCTTTAACTGTCCCCTCCAGCTCCTGGTCCATTGCCTTCTGCAGGTGGGTGTACAGGTCGCCCAGCGTACACACTGCAACCCTGGACACACCTGACCGTAGGTTCTTTACCTGAATGAGATGGACATTATAAAACCTCACAGGAAATAGGATCATTCCAGCATCAAACAACAGGAGATAGATATTACAGTGTTTTTTTTTCAGGTATATGTCTTTAATATCTAAGCACCTGGCAGTCAAGGCTGAGCATATGTATACCAGTAATTACTAAGACACTGCAAAACCAGACATCAATATGTAAATCAGGAGCGAAGCAGTTCAAGTTCAGATGGAGTACACCAGCAAAATGAATACAAGTCAAAATGATGTGGGAGTGTTATACAACAAGTTATACTACCTCTTGAATGAGAGACAAGCAGACATCATGAAGCCTTCCCTGGAGTGTGTCTGAGTGGTAGTGAGCCAGACTGCGCAGGAATGTCAGACCCCCGATCTTCTTCTCCCTGAAGTAAAAAAAAAAGAAGAAAAAAAAAGACAGTTGGTGGCCATTTTTTGTAGACTTTCCAAATTTAAAGATATGGTTCCTTCCTTTTAATAATGATGTATGCTGATAGCAGCTATGTTTGTTTCTTTACAAAAGGTACATAAATGTATAGCTAAAGATTTTGTTATCCCACAAATATCACCTGCAAATGCATTTTTCATGTTATCCTATATTTCATGAACCTCTGTAGGACCCCTGGATATCAGTTATCAGTATGATGGATCAAAACTATTCTCCTCCAAAGCAGTGCAGCTCGGATACTTTAACATGTTTCTCACCAGTCTTCGGAGCTCAGCAGGTTGAAGCTCTGCGTCAGTGCCAGGTCAGGCTTGGAAAATGGACATAGATCCGGAGGCTCTGAGAGATTTTTCTTGTGGCCCATAGTACCAGGGGACAGCTCATCTAGATGGCCCATCAGACACCACACAACACACACACAGATTTGGTCTCGTGTTACATCTCTATCAGTCTGAAAACAAAAAGTGTGTGTGGGCGGCGGTGCATTACCAGTAGGTTGTCAAAACAAAGCATTGTGGCACATTATCCAAAGCAAGCATCTTATTCACCCATGCTCTGATGGCTCTGACAGTCTAATTAATGTTCCAACAGTTTCTATAAACAAAGACCTGTTAAAGCACGGGTTCATCTATTTATAATGTGGTGGAATACTGCTACACTGCAAGCCAGATGATACATTGCAGCATATTGAAGATGACATTTTTTGGTTGTTTCAAAAACTTTGTGCAGCACGGTGATGAAGTCTTAGGTTTTTCCGATCCACTAACCTGAGCTGTGGGACAGTGATGGTCTGGTTCTGCTGAGGTTAGGGGCCCTCCTAAGACGGGACAGGTTTTTGGGGTTGGGGGGCACTGTGGGGGGGCTTGGCTGGTGGGGCTGAGTGAAGCACTTGATGGGGCTTTGGGGTCCTGGTGGGCTGACAGGGCTGGTGGGGCTGATAGGGGACTCATCAGAGAGGAGGTCTGCTTTGGTGGAGGTCAGGGTGCTGCCGTTCAGCTGCAGATCTACATCAGAGAAAATCAACATTTCAAGTCTCTAGCTGTGAACATTATGTGCTGCAAAATACAACAGCAAGATCCAATCCTAAAGTGCAATAAGGCAACAAAAGTGATAAAATGTATGCCTTATTATGTGCTGTGTTGTTTAGTGGATAAGGACTTTCTTCTCCAAACTGTCTTTTTACATTTAACATAAATATTTTGAATTGTAGAGAATTGTAGTAAGATAAGAAGCTAAGAAAGTCCTTGGAAAAGATTATTTATAACCAATAATAAAAATCAGAAAAGGTAAAACTAGCTACAATTTAAACTCAGACTTAAACTCCACAGTATGAAGAAATATACATTCAAACAAAATCAAAACAGTTGGTTGTGTTTTCCAAATCTTTCTCTTGCCTTTGATGATTAATACTCTGTTCTCCTCTGTGGGTGAGTCAGACAGCATCTGTCTAACTCGGTGGCGAATCTTGTCTCGTGTGTGGTCCCCTTGACTGAACTGCCCTTCTTGCTGATCCAGACCCTGCGACCGCATCTTATCCCGGCTAAACCTTGCATTCTTCGCCCTCTGCTGCTCATGCATTGACAGAAAACACACCAGGTGGGACTTTGGTAACTGGAAACATTGCATGACGTAGTATGAATTACCACTGGACAAAGTGTGACTAACCTTAACCTCATCTGGACGCGGGCTGTCATCTCTGTCTCGGTGACTGCCAGACAGAGCATTGCTGTAGATGCCTGCGGAGGGATCAGTGGAGAGTTTGGCCACAGGATCACCCTGCTCAAGTGACAAGGCGACTCCTGGATGGCTGGAGGACACTGCAGTGCCAAACATGCCTAAGAAGCATGAGGGGGATGTTAGCAGATAACCTTTATCTATACTATTATCAGAGAGGTCAACTGCTAAAAGAATCAGTAATGATGTCTATTTACACTCAGAATTTTGTAACAGTGGATAGTTGGACTGTGTGTTTTTGTTTGTGGCAAGAGGATTATGGAAAACAATGCCAACAGCAAACTTTGGCTATGCTTCTATGTAACTCCTTTCAATTTGTTGGCAACAGAAGAGAATATTGGACAACTGAACGATGACCTGTGTGGCCTCGAAGTAAGATCTGCAGAAACTGACCTCTTCCAATGACTCCTTCAGGCATATCTGTGGCTGGTGAGTTCCTGCTGCTGTGGCTCTGAGATCCTACCAATCAAAGCAGAGGAAAACTGATGGATTTAACTATTTAAGCGCACAAAATAGAATTACCCGGTAAACCCAGGAAAAAGCTCTGTTCTGTTTGATATCACCGCTGACGGACCTTTGGCAGGCTTCAGAGTTCTGACTGATTCACGGAAGGCTGGTCTGACCAACGGAGGGGACGGTCCTGCTGTCTCTTCCTCAGTTTTGACTGATCCGTTGGAGTAAGTGACTCTCTGTCCAACGACACCCACCTCAGATGACAGTTCGTTTCTCTGAGATAATCCTTGGAAAAACCGAAAACGTAAACACGTAAAATAAGATAAACTTAACAATAAAACAGATTTGGCAAAACCATTTAATCCCATTTATACCTTGAAGGCTGCTGAAGTCCATGGACACAGAAGACCTCAGTTTTGCAGAAGGCACTCTTGCAATGCGAGGTTTCATTCCTGAAGAGTTTCCGGGACTGTTGACAGATGTGACAAGTGAGAAATGAACCTGGAAATCTGCTTAGCACTGTTCAGCACACTGTCAAACAACCAGATGGGTACCATGTTATCACTGCTTTAACTTGTCACCAGGTCTGTGACAACATTTACTCTGTGTTAACTGAAACATAATAGATACCTGAGCTGACTAATGTCCCCACAAACTATAATCCACATTATAAATTAAACATAACCCAGTTTGAATAATAAACTCATAAAATAATATGTTATTTGAAAACAAGTTAAACAGCATCTTTATGCCTGCATTTACATAGGACATGTATAAATACAACTCCCACATAATAAAACATACAAAGTTTTCCTTAGTATTTATTATTTATTATTTTTGCATCAACATCCAATCAGATCATCTAACCTAAAGGAGGAGTTGATGGTGTAAGCATAATGTTTTTCTCACAATATGAAGTCATTGTATTTAAAGTATGAGTCTACTCACAGACAGACACCGTGTGGCGGGACTTGAAAAGCAATATATGCAAAAAGCAGCAAAATGTGGATACTTTACCTGGTTTTGACGACGCTAGAGCTGGCGACTGAGCACAGACTGGAAAGGCCGCTCTCACTGGCTGAGCTGGTAAGCATTGGAGAGTTGTGTGAGTCCAGACCCAGGTCCAGCCTCACAGCTGAGTCAGGGCTGTCTGGATCTGAACTGCTAATGCTCACTTTGGCCCTCTTCTTGGCAGCGCTGTTGCGCAATGAGCGCAGTGAGTTCAGCATCTGTGAGCAAAACACAAACTGGTACGTATGAGCATGGAGAGGAAAAAATTATTAATGGAACCAAACTTCAAACCCCTGGACTAGCAGACAGACTGTGCCCTCATGTCTTTGATCCTACAGTATCTATTGTACCCAAAATACCGGAGTGTTTCTTTAAGGACTCTCAGATGCTGAGGGTGCAAGTTGGAACTTGCGGTGTCCAATATTTTCCAACTGAGACTATCTGAGGAAAAAACTGAAGGTTTGCTGACCTCCTGCATGTCCAGAGGGTCATCCTCTTGAAATTCTTGCACTGCATTGATGCTATCAGGGTCCAGATGAAGGTCCCTTTCTAGCTGCTGACTCTGAGGGCTGCTTGGAGCACTGGACCTCTGGCCATTATGGGATTGTACCTGCTCTGCTGTAGGGACAACTGGCGAGATAGACAGGGTTGCCCTGGTGCTGTTTAGAGCCCGGCGGAACGACGAAGTGGAAGAAGAACTCACGAGGGAGGCACGGAGAGGCCGGGGAGAGCATCTGCTAGAGATGTGGTCTCCTAAAGGAGGGTAGAACAGGGAAGATAAAAATAAAGAGGCCACAAAATGTTTACATTTAGCTGAGAGCTCATGTGAAGACTAGATTACCCTTTGCTGCGCCTGTTGTGTCTCTCCAGGGGCTGGTGTCTCGCTGGTGAGGGCTGCTCTCTCTCTTGTTGGGCCAGGTGTTGGACATAGAGAGGGAGGAGTCTGCATGACGGCGGGACAGTGTTGGAGTAAGCACACCTCCTGGGAGTGTAGCCAGTGGGTAGGAGGGCAGTAGGAAGGAGCCGGATGTGGTGGGGTTCATGGGGAGGGAAAACGTGCGCTCAACACTGGGGTTCCTTGAGAGCATGCGTCCCTTGGGTGCCACTGTGAGACAGGGTATTCACACATCAGGAACCATGAAAAACGGTCTACTAGAGCAGGTAAAAGGTAGCAAAGTGGAACTATGGTTCTATGGCTGGCTGGATGTTGAAAACTGTCCTTTTAAAAGGACTTAAGTTCTTTGTTAATATCCTGATTTTTTTCTTGCTTATCTGTATGTAAAAACTTTAAAGAGGAACTTTAAAGAAATGGACATTTTTGAAAAAGAAGCAGATCCTTTTGATGTAATGCCTCCTTACCAACATCTGGGTCAGAGAAGTTGGTGGTTTTATAGATGTCAGGGTCTAAGTTGAGGCTTCCACTTCTTCTGAGGCGTGCAGGGGATGCCTTCCTTCTGGGGGATTGTGGCTTCTGAGGATCTGCAGAACCTAGATGGAAAGTATATTTTGCCATTCACACTATAATGCTACCAGGGTTGCACAATACTCCCAATCCCCCTATAAACCGAGGATTTAAAAAGTGTAGTACAAAGGGGGATAAAATCATGACTTTAGTTACTAAACTCGGTATACTTTAATTTCTTCTTTCTGCTTCATGTATTCAGTTCTACTGTCTTCTAAAACCTTATTTAATACACAATTCAATGCCTGTTCCTGAATGTTGAACTTTTGGTTGAAATGTTTCTTCTTGAACAGTCCTTAAATTCAGATATAATAAAAAAAAACTGATCTTGACTGAAGATTAAAGGTATTGGAGAGATTAGACTGATGATTGGATTGTTTGCTTAACTGGAGTGGTAAATACTTCTGGGAAACTTTGCAGCCATAAATTCAAAAAGTCCAGTACAGTCTTGCCTGTGAGAACAGACTGTTCGGACACACAGAAGCTATGTAAAGGGGGGTCACACATAGCTGCAGCCATAAAAACAGGACATTTACACAATAATGTTACACAAGAGCAGAACAATTTGGCAAAGCACACAATTGTTTTGATAGGGTATGGAAAAAGAGACTGCATTCAAATATTCCAAGCACACCACCTACACTTGTAATCTTCATTTAAGGATTACCACAAGCATGTGTCCAGATTACATAAAATATAGTAGTGGCATTGGAAGTGAGTGTAATCCCTGCGTAAGTAGTCAGAATCAAACAGCCAGCGATAAGATCCAACATCAAGATTCACTGTGCAAGTAGGCAACAATGGCTTTTGCTCTCATAAAAATCATGGGGCTTCTTTTTACTGCTTGTGCCCAAACTGACGGGTAGTCAGCAGCTGGCAGGTCATTTTTAACTTGACAGCACTGACAAGCTGCTATAAACCTACGACCCCTTGCTACAGTTAGGCTACAGCAGCAGTGACATCACACATTTGCTAGGCTTGATTTCCTATTGCAGTCGGCTAATTGCAAATGCTTCAAGATATTCACCCAGAGTATAAATCTCATGTAGTAGGGCCTGCTTTTTACAATATTTCTTACCTGTGTAAGCTTGAGTGACATTTAGGGGTGAATCATTAGACCGCCTCACTGCAACATGCTCTGAAACGGTTTACTGAATGTACTAATGTAAAATGATGAGAGTTTAACAACTGTTTTATTTTAGGAATCATAACATGCCAGCAGGCTAGAGTTGGTGAGTGGTATAGTTTAATGGTCTCTTCTGGCATGTTGTGAGACTGGCGTGACTTATGTGCCTTGCAAGCATGCTCATCTCAGGGCTTTTGGTGACATGTGGCATGGTGACTCCTCTGACTCAGCATGCTAATCCAATTTAAAGTCGCTCTAATTTGAGTCCAGCTGAAGTTGACCATGACAACCAGTCAATTGTACTTGTGAATATGAGTGCAATGTTGAGAGAAGTATTGGCACTTACTGAAACTGGGTATGTAGGTCTCTGAACTCAGCTTCCTGGACTGGGGAAGGAAATCCTCACTGGCCACCTGTTAGTGGGCAGAAAATGATTGCAACAATACAGGATGAAGTTCAAATAACTAAGGTAAAGCAATCCTTAAACAAACAGGAGTCTAAGTGTAATTCCATCCACTGGCCTGAACAAAGAGATGTAGCAGATACTTGGCCAGCTTATATAAGAGATGCTGGCATTTGGGTGGATCTTTTGCTACTGTAAACAGACTTAACTATCATGAAAAAGCCAAACTGCAACCTGTGAAATCTTGGTCTACGATAAAAAACAAATCAAGCACAGAGAGAATTATGACCGATTTTTTCCATCAGTGCATGCATCTCAGCCTTTGAGAGACAGAGAGAGAGTGTGTGGCTGAGGTTAGTCCCACTGCCTACAATCTGATGCACTCATTGTGGAGCACTTGGTGTGATTGCAATCAACATTAGAGTGGTAAATAAGCCATGTTTTACAAGCATAACCCTGTGATATTACCAATTATGCTTCACACACCCTTCGGTAAGTGTGCTGTGTGTTAATGGGGTTGCTGGGAAACAGCCACTGCTGTAAACAGAAGGTTTTTCAAATGGAGGCTCTAAGGTGGATAATAGTTATGGTCAATTAATACCTTGTGAAACAAAGTCACTCATCTCAACCAATGGACATTATTAGAATAGAGCTGATAGAAGCTCATGTTTAACAAATCATTCTAGTTTGTTAGCTAAAAAAAATATGTTATAGGATGTATTCCACATTACATCCTTTAACCCAACAAAGTGGAAGGTTGACCTGGATTATTACAAGGCTTTTATTCTCAAGACAATGGATGCTCATCTTTGCAGTGACAGTGTCACTGTGCAGACAAATGAGTCACCTACTGTATTTCTTCCAGGAATAGTGTCAATGAACCTGAAGTGTTCTGGGATCTATTGCTCTCTCTCTGTTTATAATGAATTTGAGAGCCACACATTCAACGATACAGTTCAGCCTATTGTTACCCTGCCAACAGACAGATTGATTGCTAGTAATGTAAAAAAAAAAAGAAAAGAAAAAGGCAAGCAAAAACTCTTATTACGAGCTGTCTAGACAATATGTGCCTAAGGATGCACTGATGACAATCATACACACAAGCAGAGGTTGATTGAAGAGGATACTGCAGAACTCTACAGTATGTAAGATATAACTGTCCCTCTCTGCTGCACTCCATCCATGCACTGCACCATGAGAGATGAAGCTATATTTAGGTTTTTTCCCACTAAATTCTCTACCACCTCTAAGATTTCCTTTTTGGACTGGTGCCTTTGGGTGTGACGCAGCTTGTTCAAACAACATGTGTAAAATTCTGACAGTAGACAAATTGTCAACACCCCAGATTTTTGAAGATGAATGAATTCTTCAATGAGGTTTGGCTTTATCATTCCTCTGTAAACTAAAGGGAAGCAGAAAAAGCAATCACACAAAAAATAAGCACTCCTTTCATGCTCTTTGCAATGCCAAGCACTTGCTAACTGATTGGGTGAAAATCAACATAACTGTCTGCCTGGCCACTGAGGTGCTCTGTAATTTCAATGTCAATATGAAAAACCCTCTGTACAGGCAGTCAGCAAATGACTGATTAAGCCCTAATTGCTTTGAATTTCAAAGAGTATTTCTAGAAAAAAAAGACACTGCTTGTTGAGTCAATGGCTGCTTCATTGTCAATCAATGACAACTAAAAGGACAAAATTTCCATCTGTTATCAAACTAGCTTGCAACACACCAGAATATCCCACTAAGCTGCAAGTCTTATTTTGACAGAGAATCACAGAGTTAGTAAAAACATATGCTAAATCTGGGGATGCTCCCAGATGGCCTAATTATCACAGGAGATAAGTGAGAATATGGCAAGTTGACAGTGTTGATGGACCCCACCTGTTCAGAGCACTTTCCATTAGGGGTACTGCATTCCTGGTCATTCTCAGTGGATGAGAAGCTCGACACCTCCCAGGGTAGTTTGTTCTTCCCTTTACCTGCGCTGACAATCCTCCTTTGAAGTGGAAGGTCATCGGTGAGAGAGCCTAAGCTGCCATAACCATACAATCGGTCGCATTCTGGTTCAGTTCTGTGGCTCCTGGCACTGCTTACCCGCCCTCCGTTCATCACCCAGTCCAGATCAGCTCCAGAACCATACTGCGGGGAGCACCGCTGTCCTGGTTTGGGCACCACCAAGCCATACTCAACTATCCCCTCTGAGGAGAGTTTCGGAAGGACGTGTCTTGCTCGTCTTGCTTGTACAGCTGCCATAAGACCCTCTGCATTCCCATTGAGTTCAACCATGTCCACAGCTTTCATTAGAGGCTGCCTTTTCCCTGGGTCAAGGCAATAGTCAAAAACAGCAAACAGCTCAAGGGCAGCGTGACGGACCTTCTTTTTGCAGTCTGCCAGGTATGGTGCAACCTCAAAACAAAGCTTGGGGATGTTGAAATCTTTCCTAGGATGAGTGAGCAGAGCTGCCATAATGACGTTAAGGACATCTTCCCGAACCCTTGAATTCTTGTGTTTCAAGTTTCCAATGACGTGATCCAATATTTGTTGCGGTGCAACAGTTTTCATCAGCTGTCTAAACACATTCATGTATTCATTTCTGGTGACGGTGCGAGTGTCCCCTAGGGCCTTCAGAGCCACTAAGACTATCTGTTTGAAATATTTGTCTACACCTGTATCTAGCTTCTGGATGAGCAAGTTTAAAACTTGCAAGGTGCCATACAACACTTTAAAATTACTGTCATCCAGAAGTCGTGGGAGAAAATTGATGAACTCCTCAATACTGCCAGATGGGACTGATTTCATGTCCACATCTGAGAGGAAGTGTTTGAGCTCTTCCACCCCATTTGTGCGATTTTGGTAATTCTTCAGGTCCAGGAGCTGCTCGTGTAACTCCTGGGAGATCAATCCGGTTATCATTATTGATGGTCGTATGGATGTGGTCAAATTTCAGAATCCAAAGAAGCTAACCCAATCCTCTGAGGACAATAATATCCCTCCTCTTTACTTCGTGCTTTCATCCTGAGTGTTTGGTGATGGAAAACCACTCTCCTGTTTGTCAAGCTGTGAATGCAAAACATGGACAATTAACAGTAGTAGACACAGGGCTTTATAAATTCCCATTTGCTTAGAGTGATATGGACGCAGTGAGGAGCAAAAGGCTAATGATGTATTTACAACACAGCCACGTAACTGTAGTTACATATTCTAACTGGAGTGTCTTATTGCCATGAACTACGTTAGATTAGAGCGAATGGACACAACCACTTGTGGCTGTCAGGCACGGTAGTTATCAGCAGAATGATTGAGATAACCTTTACTGCTGTACGTTACGTTATTCTCTGCTATTGTTACATTAGTTACTATGAAGTGTGTCGATTAGAGCTTTAGCCACTTATACGATACTAAGTAATGTCTTCAATGGGCTTAGAATCAATCCCTGACTAACGTTACACGGTTAACTTACCGTTAAGCAGCCTAACGTTACATTAGTTAGCTACGGTTACATAGAATCATAGCTAACTGCAACACCGTTCAAACGGCGCTAAGCTAACTCGCTACTCCGCTAATTGTGTTAGTGGTTAGTGCTGGCTGACTGGGCTAGCAAAGTTAGAAAAACAACAAGAAAACAGACCTTGCATTTCCACTGGTCCTCTTCGGTTACGCTCGACGAGACTATCTAATGTTGCGTCGTCCAAATGTCCGTGTCATGCTGCGGCAGCTACAGTTCTCTAAGTGCAGACATTTTCCCTGGTTGTTTTAGCTGGTATCTGGAGTGTTGAATGTTTGGAAGCTACAGAGGTATTCTCACAGAGAGGAGCCCACACACACACACACTCACTCTCTCTCTCTCTCTCTCTCTCTCTCTCTCTCTCTCTCTCTCTCTCTCTCTCTCTCACACACACACACACACACACTCACACACTGAGGCAGCAAAATGGCGAATACATGTCGCAAACTGAGCGCTTCCATGGTGACGCGAGTTCCAGGCTCCTCTAGACGGTATCATCATCACAGAGCTGCAGCGTAGACTGATGAAAAGTGAATCAGAGTGGAAAAATTTAAATAAAACAGGACCTAAACAACGTCGATTTGTGCACTGGTTTACAACTCCGCACATGTATGAAAGAATGTAACATAAGGCATTTATCGTAGGTGTCTGTTTTGTTATTTGTGCTATGTCCTAAAGAAATGTCAATATTTCTTAAATATATTTTTGTGTATAGTGTATTCTATTAGCCATCCATACATCCATGGTTTTATTAATAGAAAAACAAAAAACAAAACATAGGTCACTGATTTACAAAATGCCATCCAGAGTTGCACCCATGTTGTGGGACACAAATGAGGTTCACATTTACTATAAAATGCTTTTAACAATGAAATGAACAGTGAAAGCAGTATATTTACTCAAGTATTGTACTGAAGCACACGTTTGGTGTGCAACTTTATACACACTATTTTACACATAGTATTTCAGAGACAAATATTGTATTATCCACTATATTTCTTGACAGCTATAATTACTAGTACATTTTAGTTTGTCCATGATGAGCTTGAAATATGATGCATTGTAAAATTAGCCCCATCTGGACCAGCCACAACAGTAAAATGGTGGTTACAAATGAAAGCATCAGTAATAAATTAATGCAATAAAGAACACTGACGTTGTCCAATAACACTCACACAGAATAACACTCTACATATGGATATGTATTATATTAATAAATCCTTTTAAGTACGTTTAGCTGATAGTATTTTGTACTGAAGTCACTGAAGTCAGGTTGTTAAAGGAGAACCTTTACTTCTATAATCTTTTTTTTTTTAAAGAATATCTTTTGGGAGGGGGTCATAAGTTACTCACACTAATACTGCATTGTGTGTGCTTTGTTGTTATCAAAAAGGTCTGCAGAATAATGTTTTTATTTCCTCTAGAAAATATACTGGTAAAGTTGACTATCATTGTAACATATTTTCTTGGCTTGTCGCTTACTGACATGAACGTAGCGCTTCCTTGTAAATAGCCGTGAATGTCGTTTTATTTTGAAAACAGCGGAAGTAGGTGTGCTGCCCTGATAGCTCGTTATTAAAAGAGCTCATCCGTAGTTTTGTGGCTAGGTTGGCAGTAGGTTGTTTTCCTGATAGCCGCCCGGGGTTCCCATTCGTCGCCGCTGAACTCAAAATCGGTCATTACAGCGGCACACCAGACGGACTACAGGTTACAGGTTTGTTTTCCTTTATTTGACGATATACAAATGTTATCTGACAGCTAGCTATAACGTCACGTTTTGTATCTGTCAGCCATGTTACTGTATATCTATCAATCAATGATGCAGCTAGCCACAGTAACTGTGTTTATTTTTAGCAGCTAACCTACGCTGACTGCAGTGCAATGAAACAGATATATATATATATATATATATATATATATGCACTGTCTATTTGCTGGAGTCGAACATTGTTGACGACATGATGGTGACATGAATGTCTATGCTGATATACATATAGTATCCGTGGACATTTGTTTTTGGAAAATCCAAGCTGTTGACGGGTTTTACAGTGTGTTAGCTAGCGCACTAGCTGTCTGCTGATGTAAAGCTAAGCGGTAGCTACCGAGTTTTGATCTGGCCATGTCCTCCGTTCAGAAATCAAGCCAAGGCCCCAGTCAACAAACTAACAGTTCACGTTATTGTGACTGAATGTCATAAAACATAAATGCACAGCAGCATTTAGGCAGTTGGTTTGAGGTTAACCTACAAATGTGTATGCTTTATAACCAGTACGGTTGGTTAACTTTAAGTAGCGTTAGCACTGGATTAAGAAGATCATGCTGTTTTAGCTTGCCTCACAGTAACCAGCTAACAGCGGGTCTGAATAACTACTGCATTACTTAACTACTGCACTATATACTGCCAAAGCATGTTTCCTTAACGCGTGATGTAATTACGTCATATTGCACAGGCCTATGTTTTGTTGACTTTTCATGCTTGTAGTCTCGGGGGCAAGATGACAACTGGTGAATATCCAGGATTTACAGTATTTCCATTGGTTGTTGGTCACATGTCAGTTAATGAGAACATTTCACTCAATCACTAGCCTTTAAAACATGTCAACACTGCACTGATATGTGGATTACTGCTCTCAGATGGACCAGCAGGACCAGTCCTATATGTTTGCCAGTCTGAAACGGCCTCACTCAGAGCAGCTGCTGCAAGGCCTCCAGCTCTTGCGGCAGGATCACGAACTATGTGACATTGTCCTACGTGTGGGTGATGCCAAGATCCATGCCCACAAAGTAGTGCTGGCCAGCATCAGCCCTTACTTCAAGGCCATGTTCACGGGTAACCTGTCGGAAAAGGAGACATCCGAGGTGGAATTCCAGTGCATCGATGAGACTGCCTTGCAGGTATGCTTGGAGCCAGCAGACACCTTAATAACTGCACTGATTAACTGCTGTACCATAGTTCCTGTTTATGTGATGCTTTTGCTCTCTCTCTTCTAGGCCATCGTTGAATATGCCTACACTGGCACGGTGTTTATCTCCCAGGAAACGGTGGAATCTCTGCTACCGGCTGCCAACTTACTCCAGGTTAAGCTAGTACTTAAGGAGTGCTGCTCATTCTTAGAGAGCCAGCTGGATGCTGGGAATTGTATAGGCATCTCCCGCTTTGCAGAGACATATGGCTGTCATGACCTGTGCCTGGCTGCAACCAAGTTCATCTGTGAGAACTTTGAGGAAGTTTGTCAGACAGAGGAGTTTTTTGAACTGACAAGGGCTGAGCTGGATGAAATAGTGTCCAATGACTGCCTTAAGGTGGTCACAGAGGAGACTGTATTTTACGCTCTGGAATCGTGGATCAAATATGATGTAACTGAGAGACAGCAGCATCTGGCTCAGCTGCTGCACTGTGTTCGCCTTCCACTCCTCAGCGTCAAGTTTCTCACTCGCCTTTATGAAGCCAACCACCTTATACGAGATGACCACGCATGCAAGCACCTGCTCAATGAGGCCCTCAAATATCATTTTATGCCTGAGCACCGGCTCTCCTATCAGACTGTGTTGTCTGCACGGCCTAGGTGTGCCCCGAAGGTGCTGCTTGCTGTAGGAGGCAAGGCTGGACTGTTTGCAACATTAGAAAGGTAATGATGATAATATTTTAAGCGATTTGAAAAGGCAAACGTCTATATTGTCTGTGCCTTTTTAATTTTCTTTGTTAAAAACAGACCAATCATATATCTGTCTTTCTCTTGCAGCATGGAAATGTATTTCCCACAGACAGATTCGTGGATAGGACTGGCCCCTCTCAGTGTACCCCGATATGAATTTGGAGTGGCAGTGCTGGACCACAAGGTGTATGTGGTGGGGGGCATCGCCACACACATGAGACAGGGCATTAGCTATCGGAGACATGAGAGCACAGTGGAGAGCTGGGACCCTGAAAGCAACACCTGGTCCTCGGTGGAGCGCATGGCCGAGTGCCGCAGCACACTCGGGGTGGTGGTCCTGGCTGGCGAGCTTTACGCCCTCGGAGGCTATGACGGCCAGTATTACCTCCAGTCGGTGGAGAAATATGTCCCCAAGCTGAAAGAGTGGCAGCCCGTGGCGCCCATGACCAAGTCTCGCAGCTGCTTTGCCACTGCGGTGCTGGATGGCATGGTGTACGCTATTGGAGGCTATGGCCCAGCGCATATGAACAGGTACTACCACTGAGAGCTCTTTTATTTGTTTAACCTGTGGAAACGTACTGTTATGGTACGTGGTGTATTACTGTTATGGGCTGTCGAACATTAGGAATGGGGAATTTTGAGTAACGTGTGCTAATTCATCTAATCGACTAATGAACTTGTATGAAAGTGCCAAAACTAAACAACTTGACACTTATTTGTGTATATAAATAGTGGATAACAAAACATGAAATCCCTGTATAATTCGGACAGCAGCAGGTTTAATGGGTGGGTTACATGAAGATTAATAACTGGATCTTGTTCTGTATCTTACCCAATAATTAACAAGGCACTGAATCATTCATTCTGTAGCTGCTCAGTTTCTTTCTGTATGTGATATGATACACCTCTTTTCCTTTAGCTGTAATATCTTCCATGGAAGTTTCTGTATAATGTGACGACTGCAGAAAGCCACGTAGGATCAAAACATGCAACGAACCCTTCTTTGCTCCTACAGATGACATTTGACATGAGTAACGTAAGGTTGTGGTGCTATACCACACCTTTTTTAACAAAAAAAAAAAAGTCTTTGATCTCAGTGAAAAGCTTCTAGCTCTTTTAGACCTCCTAACCCGACTTTCTCTCTCACAGTCTTGTTAGTTATTTAATAGAACTGGCAATCAAGTGAAGGATGTCAAGTGTTGCTGAGAAAATGGCCAGGGCCCTGTTAATGAGTGAAGAGGAGTCATAACAGAAGTGGTGGCTGAAGTTTCATTGGCTGTGTGCTGCTGGTTAGACCTCTGTTGTTGCCGTGGATCTCTAGAGAGCAGTTTCTCTGTTGCTTGTTTCCTTGACTCCCAAAACCCCTCAGGAGAATGTGTTTGGACAGAGAATCTTTGGGGACTCCCCCCCCCCCTTTCCCCAATGGCTTATATGTCCTTGCATACTGCAAAACAATCCCAGATTGCCAGTGTTCCAGCCGCAGTCAGGGGGTTCATTTGACTCTGGTCAAATCTGGTACTTCACCGCTGTCATTGGTGGCCTCATTACTAGTTGCACCGGGTGTGTGTGATTGGGCCACCTGAACTGTTGTCCTCTTTGTCGTATGAAATAACTCCTTAGATATGACTAAGTATCGGTCCAAAAGTACTATATTTCTAAATTAAATTTGCATTTGAAGTAGGTTTCCCACTCCTGAATCTTTTGAAGGAGCACAAAGGTGTTTTTGCATGTTGTAGACAAATAACTTACATCAAGTAATATACTTACTACATCAATATACTACTTATTAGATTTTCCAGAAAGCTGTTGTTGTTTCAGTTACGCATGTCTAGTATAAAAATCCATTACATTTGGACTTTTTAGCTGTTGTGTGTTTTTGTTAATTGTGCCGTATCTGCTCTGCACAGCGTGGAGCGGTATGACCCCAGCAAAGATGCCTGGGAAATGGTAGCCCCCATGGCAGATAAGAGGATCAACTTCGGAGTAGGCGTCATGCTTGGCTTCATATTCGTGGTGGGCGGACACAACGGAGTGTCACACCTGTCCAGCATTGAGAGGTATGATCCACATCAGAACCAGTGGACAGCCTGTCGGCCAATGAATGAACCACGCACTGGTGAGTATACAACATGGTTTAGCTAAAGCACTTAATTGTAGGATTTAGAAATGCTTGTAATTTGCTACATGTCACTGTGACATCCTCTTTCAGGTGTGGGCTCTGCCATTGTGGACAACTACCTCTATGTGGTGGGAGGTCACTCTGGGTCATCCTACCTGAACACTGTCCAACGCTATGACCCTATCTCAGACAGCTGGTTGGACTCGAGCGGCATGATGTATTGTCGTTGCAACTTTGGTCTGACTGCCCTTTGACCCATGGCCCAGCCAGCTAGGACCCCATAAGAGAACTTGGACACAAAGACGTTTCTTTTTTGTTGTCTCCTCTTCCTTCCCCACATTCATCCTCCAGGTGCAGAGGAGCGCTGCACACCCAACGTGAACACCAGAGGAGCTGGAGAGCCTGCTGGGTGGATGGATGTGCCGGGCGGGCTGGCTGGCTAGAGGGGGACCACAGACATGGCTGCAGAGATGAGAAAGAGCTGCAAGGTTGTGCGGAAAAGAGAGGAAGACGATTGGACGGCTGTCGCAAGCACGAGGAGACGACCGCTCTACTGCTGCTGGACCACAATGAGGACTCTGAGCCATTTCCCAGAGGACTGTGGGAGAAAACTTGTCACTTTTCTTTCAGAATTCTCTGTTATGTTAGCAGACATTATTTTCCTTCATGCCATTAATTGTGTTTAACACACTAATCTTTTTTTAATTTCTCTGCTGCAACTGGAACTATGTGTTCAAATTTTGTAGAACACTGCAGTTTGCTGGTGTATTTGTATGAATATGTGGTTGTTGGCCATGTAGTGTGTATGTCCGTGTGTATGCTCGAGGGGTACATGCATGTCAGATAGGATGGTTTGTTTTGTTATGTGTCTGCGTGCAGAACTGATGCTCGGGCTCAGCGACGCAGGAGTTCTGCATCAAAATCAGTGCTTCACAAAAAAGAGAAAAGTTGGGATCTTTATATTTTCTCAAAAAGGGCTGCCTTTTTTTCTCTCTCTTGTAAATAGTCTAAATGAAATATATAGATATGAATATATCCTCTAGTGCATTGCCTGTAAATGTTTTTCTGCTCTGGGTCACTAGTGTGTGTGTGTGTGTGTGTGTGTGTGTGTGTGTGTGTGTGTGCGCGCGGATGTGTGTGTAGTTTGATTCCAAGGGTCAGTGTAGAGGTGAATGACAAATTCTCCTGAGAGTGTTTGCCACTAGTCTCTGCTTCATCCTCAGAGCCATTTAAAAATCCCCATGTTCTAGCTTCTGTTACATCTTCCTAAGGTCAGGTCATCACAATAGTTGAAATTGACCTTGGCCCTCTTTTCACCCTTTGGTCTGTACACAATACCAACTGGTGCTATATTTAGGATTCAGGATTCAGCTGTTTGTCTGTGCTGCCTCACACAATTAGGTCAACCTCTGTTCAGCCATTGCTACATTGCTGCGTTAGATGTTAGATATCTGATTTATGTGCATTTAAATGCAGAAAATTTAATGGCCCCCAACCATGCAATAAAATAAAGTCCTACTAAAAGGGAAGCCTGTGGTTGGACAACCACAAACTTCAGTCTGAAAATGAGCACTTTGTTTTTTGTTTTTTAATTTAAATATATCCTTGGTGGCATTCCCCTTCCCTCACACTGTCCCTGTTACAGGATATGAGCATGCTATGTTATTGTCTCAATGCCTGTTCGTAGTGCAATGTCAGTCTCTTAGCTATGAACTAGCCTTTTCTGCCTGTGATTGGGCCTGACACCTGCTCTTTGCATTCACCAACTCACCACACAAACATGTGATCCTCACATGGCCACGGTCTTGCTTGCAAGCTCAGGTGTGAGGTGACTCGTTCACAGCTTCGCGTGAAGTGCCAAAACATGGCCCTTTTTTATTTTATTAATTTTTTTGCATCTAGAAGCAGCTTCCTTCGTGTGCCACACATTTTCTTCTCATCCTTATTGCTAATGTATTGGCATTACATTCTTCCATGCCGTCATGTGGAGATGGAGAATAAAGCACCAAGGGCTGTGCTAGCAAACTCAGGCCATGTTGCCACTGTCACCAGTCCTGTGTCCTGGGAGAGAAACCCGAGTGCTCCCCTGGGTGTGTCTGACTCCAGGTCAGCTTCGGGTTATGCTAATGGACAGGTCAAGCAATGCACAGCAATGGAAGGGGGCACTAGACTAGTAAAGGCTAAGTGTGGTGTGTCTTGTTGAGTCGCTGTTGATGTTCAAGTCCAGTTTAAGTTGCTTTGTGCACTGATGTTTGCACACAAGTGGAAACTTTAACCAAGCTCTGCATTGCACTTACAAAACTATTTGATACATATTGTACATATATTTTAATTTAGGACAATGGCATTTAGATAATGCAATAAGACTTCTGTTCTCTCTGTGGATGAATGTTTTGTGTTTGTCTCTTTAAAAGCCAAGGCATCTCATATTGCTGTAACAGAATCCCACATGGTATGTCTGTTGATTCACACTGTTGGTTGGTGATGTGGACGTCTGATGCAACATCAAAGTGGTACCATTGACTTTGCCTCATCCTACCAGACATCTTGTGTTGTCATTTTGTTGTACATGCTGGTTCATTTTTTGCAAGGCGTCTGTTTATTTAGGCAGATTCAGATGGATTGCTCACAATTTATTAATGAATGGCCAAATTTGATGTATACACCTTTTTAAAAAACAAAAACAAAACACCACATACAAGTCTTGTAAACACTGGACAGGACTTGTGCTCTTCCACTTTACCCTTGTACACTAAACTTGATGTGTTGTAAAATGATTATGGAAACCATCAGTACAGATGAGAACTTTAATGACATTTGCCTTGCGTATTGGTCAGGGTGTCACTGGTGAGACATTTAGTTTGTTGCAGATTGTTTGCATCACCATCTAAAGTACCTTCCTTTCAATTTCTGGTTTATTTTGAAAGAGTAACGCATTAGCAACCCAAGCGTATTTCTGCAAATATTTTATTTTAGAAAGATGTGAATGACTTTTTGTGTATTTATGATTTTAATTATGATTTGTATTGTTCATGTGCTGGTTTTGTTTGCTAATTCCCTCGAGTCTATTGTACTAGATTTTGTACAGCCAATGCACAAATCACGCAGGCGTAATTATGTGCTGCTGCCATGATTCATCTAGCGTCAATGTTATGTACAATGTCATGATTTCTGAGGTGTATAGTAACTACTACTTTAATGAATTTTGGAGGGACACTGATGAAAATCTGCAAACGTGAATCTGCAAAAAAAAAAAAAAAAGGGATGTTAAAATTTAGTTTGTATGCATTTTTATTATGGCCTAACCAATGTCATGTTTTTGCCACCACTCTCACCAAAGTGCTTGTTCAAAGAAAGCAGATGGATGACTAACACCCGGTCTGCAATGGACTACCACTCTAATGTTTGTGTCTGAGAGAAAAATCCTTTGAAACTGATGTCAATGTTAGCCAAATGACCACTCTGCTTCTTTTACATGTCCCATTGTGTGTCTGGAGTAAGGTGATGATCTTGAATTTTATATCCTGTGGATTAATACTGGAAGTACAAGATAACCTTAGGTGTAGAAACCGTAGCTTTTCACATTTTATCATGTTTTGATTGAAGACATTTTACATACATTTTAGTCCGTTTGTGTGGTGCAGTTGTACCCAGTTTAAAATAAATGCCTGCCTTAAAAGGTACCATCTGCTTTTACGTGGCTCTTGTTATACCCATCCATGCGATGCACAGGCGCAACAAAATAAATCCATACAAGTGTAGTACAAAATATTTGTATTTTAGAAAAACAGAAATTGAAAACTGCTCACAATCAAGGCTTTCTACTAGACAGGATTCACTTTCTCAAACTTTCCTTGGAAGAGGCACTGTGTGATACCAGCAGTTCTTTGAGGTTAAAAACTATTTCAAAAAAATAACATGTAAAGATACTGCAGTCGCCAACACAGCAATTGTGTATGTGCTGACTTATAGAGTGTAATCATGCTTGAATTCAATTTATCCGTATGGACATGCTGCCAGCAGACAAGCAGGTAATATTTAAGCTTGTAGTGTAAAGAAAAGATTTTAGACTGCACTCAACCTTTATGTAATTTAAGAACTTTGTATTTTAACATTACCTCACTGTATTAAATGCTTGGCTCCAATTTAAAACACCTTAACAAAAATTAACATTGACATTAATCTGATATGGGGCTTTGTCCTTGTTTGGTTGTTTCTTATCCTCAGACCACAAAATAGAAAAAGCACCAGTTTAATGTTAGGAAAGAGCTGACATGCATAAATGTAATTAAACTGCCAAAATTGTAGCGCAGCGTCCTCTACTATGCAAGGCTGCTTAATAGCAAATGCGCCTTCACAGTGTAATCCATTTAATGACCATGACGTTTTTAAAATCATATCTATCAGGTAACTGTATTGGCATACGACGCGCATTATTCACTGATATTGTCATGTATGCATATCAACCCAGAACTATTATAGTCCATTATATTCTTGGATTCCAAGCAAGCGTGTCCAAAGAGAAGCCATTCTCTGCATTTCCATTTTGCACAGTAAGCTCTCTGCAAACATCCGGGTGAAATGTGTCACTCAGCACAGCTAAGAGAGGAAGCAACAGCTGACAGGAATTTGTTAAAAAAATAAAATAAATAAAAATGATGCGATAAGTAAAGAACAGTACAGTAATGCTATCCATAGGGTCATAACAAAATAATCTTAAGAAGGGTGGATGAATGCTTTCACTCTTGTGCTTGGTGTGACTCCTGCTCATCGCCATGTGTTTGTGTGTGTGTGTCCGCTTGTGATGAGGTGCGTTCACTTGTCGGAGGCGCGGATGTACACCAGAGAGGACAGCAGCAGGAGCTCTGGCGGCCTGTGTAACAGGATCAGATTGTCACTCCTCAGACCGTCGTAGTGCATCCAGCAGCCGTCTATCTGGAAGGCTGCAGAGTAGTGATGCTCCTCCTTGTTGAAGAGTGTGGCGCCCTCTAGTAAGTACCTGTAGAGAAAAAGAGTTAATACCATTTTCTTTATACTGTCCAAGAAACTCAAATAAGAGCATAAATATTTCTCTTTGGTCTGGGACAAAGAGAGTCAGAAGTAACTGAAATCAAAAGGTTTTGAAAACAAATGAAACAAATGTATGTAAATTGAAAAATAAAACAGAGCTACTTTTTTACAAATTATTTTTTTCTTTTTCTTGCAGGCCTGTGGCAAGGAACTTGTTAATTTTTAAGGCAGGCTGAGCTTTAAATAGCCAGTTTTTTTTAATCGTGTCTCGTGTCTTTCTACTGAGTAATATTTCTAAAATTAGCTTTCTTTTCATTTACCGAGGTGGAAAACTCATCCTGTTCTTATCACAGTTCTCCTGCCTCAGTTATGTCTCCCTTCTCCAACTTGTACAAACAAAACCGAGCAGCTAAGATTATTTCTGTAACAGAAAATAGGATAAAAAATGATAGTAGTTTTTCATAAGCTGACATCTGTCTTTAAAAAGTGATTTTTAGTGTCCTACAGATCAGAATAAGTACATATACCAAAAATATTGTAAACCCATTTTAACTCCATCATAGCTCTTTCACAATGTAGATTAAAAACCAGGCAATCCGTTCTTTGCTTTCATGGCTACTAGACAATAAAATATCTGTATTGATCTGTGTATTATGGTTTTAGCCTCTCTTTTATGACTTACTACTGTCATTAATTATTTTTTATATCTCTGCTTCATTGCTGGAGACATGGTTATGCGCCCAACCCATGATATTGTGGGTCAGTGTAGTTACATCCTGCTATGAGGCTGCGATGGCTTGCACCACGGTGTGGTTAAAGCATGGTACTGTATACTGAGCCAATGGAAACGCAGTGGGAAGCGCCATACCTGTGCTGGCAGAGAGCCAGATGGTAAGGAACATAGGACAGTTCCTCTGACTTCCACTGCTGCATGTTGAGAATGACAAAGGGTGGGGGTCCATGGCAGAAAACCCTCTGAGAGAATTCCCTCAGACCATCACACCTGTTAAAAAAAAAAGATAATTTGTCAAGGAAGTGGAATAAGACTGAACCGAATTACAAGATGACAAACATCCTCCCTATGTCTCACCCCAGTTCCGAGCAGAGCAGTAGCTTGGGGCAGAAGAACTCGTCCACGGCCGACTGAATGGGGTCTCTGTGAGGCAGCTCATGAGGAGGGCTGGAGGAACGTCAGAGTGAGATTATAAGAAATGGAAATCACGTAAACCGTCCATACAACAACACTCTGTTAACTAGGACTGACCTACTTTGAGAAAGGAAAACACCGCTTATAAAAGACAATTAAGAGTCTACTCTGTGCACTGAACATGTGGATTAACATGCATACACATAAAAAGGTGGAAACAGCAATGCATGCACTCTCTTTATGCCACTTCAGTTAGACAGGTGGAGATTTTGTAAAGTTTAGTATGTCAAAGGGTGAAAGTGAAACCCATTTTAAGATGGAGGTGTACACCAGCTGAGCTGAACCATAAGTAATATTTAAAGTGGTGACAAGGACCTCCTACTGGGACAAAGTCCATAAGGACATTTGATATTTTTAACATTTGATACAACACTAGATGCAGCTGTTGGTGCAGCACTGTCCTAAGTCCTGACACACAGAATCTCTGCTAATGTTCACAGGATGAAGTTGTGAAAATCTGCATCGAGTTCACTTTGTAGCATCAGGAAATTACACTGCCTGGGTGCAGTATACCTGATGTTGATTGTAGTCTTGATGAACTCCTGGAAGCGGGCCGGGCAGCACCACTTGGTGCACAGACTGTCCTGCATAGTGGACATGAGGTTCTCCAGGTTCTCTGTGAAGTTCTCATGCTCATTACCAAACAGGTCAATCTCCAGGGCTGCCTGGTGGATCTCAGAGCGGTACTGTCTTTTAGACATCCTGTCCCAGATCCACAACATCTTCACTGTGGTGTAGTCACAGGAGTCCATCAGGTAGAGGAAATGCTCCACAAACTGCTTGCCCAGGAAGACAGCCAGCTCCCTGGGAAAGCTCTGGTTGTCCCGTAGAATCACATAGAGGATCATGAGGAAGCCATCAATGGTGCATGTGTTTTTTAGGTTGATTTTCACGTACAGAGGAGTGCACGATATGGCCTTCCGTCCCGCCTTGATGGCAAAGACGCCACCCCACGGGAGCACAGGCCTCCAGAAGGAGCGGTCCTCTTCATCACTGTTGTTGATGGAGGCACGAATTTCTTCAAATAGTGTCTTAGACCTAAAGAGACATATGTATATGAGTTCACAGAGGTGGTTTGAATGTTGGTGAGGTTTAGTTTGTCGCACTGATGGACTTGGACTGTATAGTTTTGAGAGACGGCGGCGTTACCACCAACGTTAACAGAGGCTATGCAAATAGGTGTACGTGAAGTTAGCATGCAATAACAAAACAAGCCACGCAATGACGAGTAACGTCCAATTATCCTCCAGAGAATAGACAGCGCCACAAAATCCTGCTAGCTTAACAAATCAGCAGCTGCTATCAACTTACCTTTCGAAGAGGAGATTGTTCTCGGTGTTTGAAATTAGCGTTTGGAGGTCTTCGGTGTCGCTCAAAACACAGAATCTACTCTCCATAGCTCTCTGTGTTCCTTCATGTCTTATATCGGACTTAAAGCCAGATAGGGTATCTAAAGTATAGTATTTTCTAGCACTTTCTGGTGAGTATCTGAAGGATGACACTTCTACAAGCATCAAAACAATCCTGATCAAACGTCAAGTTGGTTGGGTCCATATTTTTTTGACGGATAATCTAAGCGGTGTGTGAATACAGTGCTGCCCTCTGCTGATTCTCGGCGTAATTACTGTCCTCTGAAGTCCCGCCCATTCCCCAACCCTCTTGTGGGTGGCATAGCAGAACTGCGAATGCTATTGGTTTTGAGATTCTACCAACTTGTTATTCTAGGTATATGATTGGCTGTCAGAGTTAATAGTTTGCCAATAGTCCCGCCTTTCTCTGTCGTCATGCCCACTAGCGTGGCTACGTCCTACGTTCGACGCTATTCCTGAAAGTTAATACGCTGATTTTCAGCCGTAGTGCTGGATTTCCTAATGGAGGCTACGTCACCACCTTCAGCTTGCGTCGCTCTTTGAATAAACTTAACTTTTTAGCAGTTTTACTCACCGCGCTCCTCTTCTTGTCAGGCAGTGAGTGTGCAGGAGACACAAGCACCTTAGAACACGGACCTTCAGGACCAAAACATGTCGGCTCAGATCATAAGTGGGAAAGAGGTTTCAGCGTAAGTATCAGATTTTATTCAGCACGTTTATGGATGGACAGATAGCCAAATAGGTGTAACCAGCCTAACGAAACATGTCTGTGTACTGGCTAACTAAGCAGCTAACTAGCCATCTGATTCACACTTGAGTCACAAACAACTTCTGTACACGATCCAGCCTTATGCACATTTTATGCAGCTGTTATATTCCAAGAAGCTGCTCTTGTCCGTGCTGGCAGCAGAAAACGATTTGATAACTTAGTTATTGAATTGGTTGTTCATGATGCTATCCACGTGAAAGAAGTGTGCCAGCAGTCTTTACTGTTACTTGTGGATAACCAGCTGAGAAATCACAGTGGACTCTTCCTCAAGTTGCATGGCGTATTTGTTTCCTTACAGTTATGTAGATGAGTCTAAATGTGTTTACAGTATGCACTGACTTTTGACTGTCAAATGTATAATTTGGTGGTAATCCACAAGGTAAGATCATTGAAAAAATTGGAATGAATGGTTGCAAATCCTGCAGCATTGTGTAAAAAGCTGTGGCCGTGTGATTTGATCTTTGTCCTATTAGTCCTGTGACCAGTGGTGAGGCTGACAAACACCATTCATGAAACATAGAAACAACAAACGAACTTCTTAACAATTGTGCATTTGTCACTGTTTTAATATTTGAGTAGAATCTGCAAATGGGTTCCTTATGTTTGTAATAGCTCAGAGTTTGAATGAATCCAAATATTGCTTATTACCAACAGTTTGGGGAAATATATTTTCACAAAGAGACAAGAAAGTGCAGGACATTTAGTTGCATGTGCTTGTCACAAGACATGACAGCCCGCACCCTGTTAACGTCCCCTCACAGTACTCATTAGTTAAATTATTTTATGCAACACATAACGGGCTGTACATTCATTATCGCTGAAGCTTGACAAAAGCTGACATACCGTCAGTTGTCCTGGACAAGTGACCTTTATGGACAGAGGTTTACTGAGGAGATTGACGCTGCCTTTCAGGAAATGTAGTTTTCTACAACCCCTTATCCAAAAGTGTGTTCTTTATAGAAGCATGTTTGACACTGGCGCGACAATGAAAGCACAGAAACAACAGTGCTGTTGTGATGAGGATTGCTTTTATGATGCAATATGTTATAATCATTGGTTTTATGGATATATATTTTTATTGATAGCCCTCAGTTTCTCTGTTCCCCTGGGTGAATAAATAAAAAGCAACATAGTGCAGGTGACATGTCAAATAATGTACCTGAATAGCAAAGTTTCAATAGTAGGTGTATGTTTTATATTATTTGCACACTATCATTTAAAATATGTGTTTTGTCATAGTTTTCCTCTGCATCTTAGCCTTTAGAAGGGCTAAGATGTTGTTGCCTTTGGAATGCCTGATGTTTTAAATGGGTCTTGAAGACATTAAGATCATCCAGGGTTTTGATTAAGGACATCAGAGCACGCTATGGATATTTGGACGAACCTTTTAGAATATATAACACTAGTTTTGCAAGGTCACCAGGGCAAAAACACTCTGAGGTTACTTGAGAGGTAGTTCAAATTAGTGTCACTCCCTTGTGTCATGCATCCTTAATCAACAGTAATCACATCACTACCAGCGAAGTTCATGTGATGTACAAAGACACTGTGTTTTAAACACAATCATCAGTCTATCTTTAGAGCTTTTTGAGTCACTCTATTCTCTTTCTTATCAGCAGTGGGCGAGATCAATAAAGCTGATTAGTTGTGTGAGTGATTGTGTGAATAGATTCCAAAAGAAATGCAGTCAGGGGTTAGCTTTGTTTAGACAGACGTGACAGATCTCAAAATAGAGTTTAATTCCAGTGAGTTAAAGTCCAGTAACTTTGTGTCACTGCTGTCTGTCTTGTCTTTGATTGGTTGAGTTGATTTTTTTCTAATCTATGTGTTGAGGGAACAGATAAGCCATAACTGCCATAACCAAGCCATTAAAACAAATAAAGATAAAGCAAAAGACAAAGACCAGAGATAAGATTCTCATTCTCCCAAACAGACTCTCTGACGACCTGGCTTTGTATGTGCAGTGGAGATTGATGGCTGAGGGATTACCAATTTCACGATGAGATAGCCAGATGGCATGTATTTGGGCAGTGGGCACAAAATCTGTAATCACTGTAATCCCTTTCCTTTTCAATGCTGCCTGAATGGTGCACATGTCACTGCATAGAGATTAAAAATCCAGTTGGGTTTTATTCTGTTGTTGCATGTTCTCAGGCAGGTGAGGGAGCGTCTGAAGAAGGATGTGGAGCAGATGAAGCTTCAGGACCCCAACTTCAGACCCGGTCTCGTGGTTTTACAGGTAAGTGTAAGATGGGAACTAGCAAGTGTCAGGGTAAAAGCTCATTTTTGGATGTTTTGTTTGCTAATTTTACCATGTGCTTTCTCATGGCCTTCCCCTGGAGACAGTGGGCAGGTAAGGATTTGGGCCGTGTGTGTGCCTGCATGCATACAGAGTGTAAAAATGTGTTCTACTTAAAATCCCCGTCTTATAATTCAATTCAATTCAATTACATTTTATTTATATAGCGCCATATCATAACAAAGTTATCTCAGGACACTTTGTCATAAAGAGCAGGTCTAGACCGACTCCTTATGTGTACAGAGACCCAACAATTCCCACCAAGAGCAAGCACAAGCAACAGTGGCAAGGAAAAAATTCCCTTTTAACAGGAAGAAACCTCGAGCAGAACCAGGCTCTGGGTGGGCGGTCATCTGCCTCGACCGGTTGGGTTGAGAGAGAGCGAGGGAGAGATGGAGAGAGAGAATGAGGAAAGTGAACATGCAGTAGCACAGCACGGTTCAGTTCTAGATACAGATGTAAAGCAGTAGTGGAAATAGTATTAATGTTAATACAAATAAAAGTAATAGCAATGTGATAGTAATAATAAGTCCATAGACAGCAACAACAGCAGCAACTGCCGAGCAGCAGCA
>LKNJ01001768.1:0-80152 GCA_002120245.1 Maccullochella peelii
ATATATGGAAATTGCAAACTTCTGTTTGGTTGAGTTTTTATGATGCTCGTGTGTACTTAATTTATAATCTAAAATATCTAATAAGTGATATTGGAAGAGGTTAGCCTACTATTTTGCTGTGTGGCCAGTGAAGCCATTAGCCTACATTAAGCATCAACTTAAGTCATAGGCCTGTGTCCTGTATCTCTCCAGCAGTGTCGGACCTGGATCACAGCCCGAGCAGCAGTTCTCATTTTGGATAGGTGGCCTATCTGAATCGTATACCACGCACAGGAGAACAACACTGCCATTTCAGTATAGTTAAACCAAAGTAAGTTTTCTTTCTGTTAGGCCCTCGGCTATACAAGTTTATTAAGGCTGTGAGCTGCTGTCAAATAGACCTTATTGCGACTTACATGAAGTCAGCTTTGTGGACATTATGTCTTAAGGCTGGTCTTTGGTAAATATCAGCGTATTTACCTGTTTGCGATACGGAGTCCTTAGTGGGTTTCCAGTATTAGCAAAAATCATCCTCAGTTCGAACAGGGAGGGTAGTTTTTCTTTCAGTTAAGCTACAATATTATATCGAAATACACTCCTCGTATAAGTAGAAAATTATTTGACGTGGATATCCTCTTTACTCCGATAAAGAACACAAACACAGGATTCTATACATATTAGCTGTATACATCTCCTTATTGTCGTCGACTATCCGGCAAACAGAAACCTCTGTAAATTGTCCCAACTTCGATTGCCCAGCCCAGTTTGTTTGACTGGCTTCATTGATTAGCAGTCAGCGCTGCGCAGGACAGACTCTGCCACGGTGGGAGGAACCACTCGACCCTTTGGTGTAGGGGTGACCTTTTAACACTGTTCCCAAAATACATAATAATGTGCATCTGTTTGCTCTAATGAAGATTTGAAAGTACATTATTATTATTGCTACAAAATGTACCCCGGCAATTACGGTTGTCTACACTGCCCTTGTTATCCGAACACATAATATAAAGACACTATTTCCACCTCTGTTTTTGCTCGTGTATTAAAGGATGCATACCAAACATTCCACCGTGCGGCTGTTTCTGGACGTGATAGTCAAGTTTCAGTGTATTTTTGCGTTTAACTAGCACAACCTACGGGGAATAAAAAATGAAGTAAAGTAGTAAAATCAAGTTATATCTTTAGGTATGATGATAATTATTAACGGCAGTGAAGGATTCAATTTAGTTCGGGGGCAACAGTATAGCCTACCGATGATCACTATAAGAGCAACTATGGCCAGGATAAATTGGTGAGTTTTTTTTAGACGCCTGAATAAAAATGATTGCTTAGTGTTAATCAACTTAGTGTTTTATTTGCCTTTTATTTTTTACCCTCCCCTGTAACTTCTGCCACCAGCCAATACAATGGAGATTAATGCAAATTCTCTTGTAGTGCTAGGGCAATTAGTTTTCATTAATAGCAACACTTAAGATCCACTAAAGATAAAAGTTACTGTATTTTCTAGCTTTTACCAATGAGAGTTCTAGAAAATTATAATTTTATTTATCCAGAAGAGGTTTCAGTAGTGGATATTGAAAAAACCTCTGCATTGGACATTGGGAAAATATACTTTCAATTATTTCAGTGAACTGATCCTTTAAGGATTAAGTTTTGTACTTCTGTTATGGATTGTGTGCAGTAGGACCCTCTTAATGTGAGTGGCGGGTGTTTGTGCTGGTGTGTGTATGTGTTTGTGTGTGTCTCTGTGTGTGGGGGTCTTTATTGGAGTAGGTAAGAGGGTCAGGCTGGGCTATAAATCAAAGGCAATCTACCCACGACTGTCACCTGCTGATTGGAAAACCAACACTGGTGGCAGCAAATGTGAATTAATGGCGACCTTCAGCAAGGTACAAGCATCATGCTATAACCACTGTCTTGTTCTGCCTTTATAGCCTCCCTAAACAGTTCTTCTGGTCTTCCTGATTTTAGTTAGCAGTTGTTGATAGCAGTTGTTTTGTGTCACCACTGTCAGCTAGAACAAATAAGACAGATAGGACCCAAATTAAATATTATCTGCATCGTTAAAGACCTGTTTTCTCTTTCGACCCACACGTGTGCACTGTGGTAATATCTAGAAAGAACATAGCTGAGAGAGCCTCTAGTTGTGGCTCTGCTTTAGCAGTGGGTCTCTAAAGCTTAGTAATCACTGAAATCACAATGACACTAGTGCCCTTTTATTTAAGGCATCGGCACAATAGGTGTGATTTGTGATATGTCATTCATAAATGAAAGCAAAGGTCACCAGTAGAGCATGTAGAGAAGTTCAGCAGGCCAACAGGAGTCAATGGGTCAGCATTAGAGGAAAGGGAGAGAGGTCTGATTCAGCACTCTGCTCAGGGTACCAAAGTGGGGGCATGGGAGGCAATTGAACCAAACCTTTTATGAAACAGTGAAAGGAAAAGTTATCTCTCATCCCTGCATTTGTGTAGCACTATAATAACACCTATATAAACCTGCACATGTATCTAATAATATTGGAAATTAATGTTATCATCACAGGTAGAATCATTTTGAGTGTCAATCCGTGATCTCATTTAAATGTAAAGCTTACAGTACATACAATATAGCATTAAATCACTTCAAGCAGGTTGTTTTGATATGAAAGGGCAGCCTTTGCCAATGGAGGAACAAACAGATATCTAGCCGTTCCCCTGAAGGAGATCGCCTTTCATTATAGGCGCAGGTTTAGATTGCACATGCATAATCACTCAAACAGGTACACACATGCATAGATGCAAAGATTACAAGATCACTATAAACCCATAGACACACACACACTCTCACACTGGGTATTTCCAAGGGAAATAAGAGAGTGAGGTTATTTTAGGACATTGTGCTACTTGCTCTCACTCTTCCTTGAAGTAATGAAAACAGTCTGTACCAGCAAACAACCATGAGGTATATGAAGAAAGTGTTGTTCTCGGTTTTGTCCTCACAAATCATAACAGCAATTATAGTCTCACAGCTCATTCTGTGAAAGGCAGAGAGAGAGTCGTTTCTCCTCACTTCCTCTGTGTGTTAGATTCCTGAGAAGTGGCACCACCTCAATCACTGTTGCACAGAGTTTTAGCAGCTCCAGGAAGCTTTTAGTAAGAGCTCTGTGCCTTCCTGCCTGAATGGAAGGTTTGGGTTGGGGCGTGTAACCCCTCTTTGGCAGCAGCAGATTCATTTCCCCTGACTCTTGACTGTAAATTACCCACAAAAAAGAGTTGCTATGTGTGTGTGTCATACAGCAGAAATGCCACATTCACAACTCTGGTCTTTAATTGAGGTGCTGATGTGGGGGTGGTTCACGACAGCCCTGCTCAGTTATCCAAAAATGAATGAGTCATCTTACACTGTTCAGTGTAACAATGAACAATTGCAGATGCAATTTATTTTTGAATGAGTAACAAAAATACATTATAGATTATGGTTGGATGTTTGAAATAACTAGATGTTCTTTTATAGTCTTTATTATTATTATAATCTGTGTTTGACTTACAGCAACGGAGAACTTGGATATCATCACACTGGTGAGGGCAGCAGTGTCATCACTTGCCAAGTCCATTGCACTCCAATACTGTTTTTATTATTTTGTTAAGGTGAGTAAATCCTTCCAGTTATGAGGATTATACAGCATTTGAAATCTTGGAACCTATCTATTTCTATATAAAAAAGACAGCTTAAGCACATAATCACGCACAATTTATTGCAGCTTTCGGATAATATTGGATATACTCATTTATTTTGGAGCAATTTTCATAGTGTTACATACAAAACACGTGGCAAGGCAATTTAGAAATCAAGAAACAGGAAATTGAAAATGACTGCAACCATATGATGTGAAATGGTCATTATTACATCTCATAATTCTTTATTTCTCTGTGAAAAGACGTGCTAACGCTTTGATAATAAATGACAATTCAGTTTTATTGATCCCTGACACTTTTCCGTATAACCACTTTATGAAGTGATAACATCATAAAGACAGGGGTTGCAAAAAGAAATGTTTTTGACACATTATAGGACTACTTGATAGCACGCAATGTAGTCTTCTTTTTCAGTGTTAGCTTTTAAAAACTCACATACAGGGGTTTGTACAATAAGGTGGTTTTTATTCATATTTCTCACTGACATTTTGACACACATATTTGAAGCTTTTTTGAATACTTTCTATTATATGAGAGGAAATACTTGACAGCAGCAGAAAAGGTTTTTTTTTTGTGTGGCATGGCCCTCATTTTGCTCATGGCAAATGTCCCGAGAATGAGAGTCATATGTGTACAAAGGCCGTTCTTTCAGGCCTGACACTGACATAAAGAGCAGCGCCACTGGGCTGTTTCATTGTGTACATTCTGCTGCCAGGCAACTCTCCAAACTTTATTGTAAACATTGTATGTTGCTTTTCAGCCTCAGAAAAATGCCATTGTCCACATTCTCACCGTGGTAGTTAATGCATTCACCTTGACAATGATTTAAAGTTTACTTTGGTGGAGGCAGCCTGCCATCAACTATCACCAAAATATGGCCAAATGATTACTACTTTGTTAAGAGTTGTTATCTCTGAACTATCAATATCCATAGCATGCTTTATTTTAAAATAGTCTTGAGAGAAAATGAAATCAGGGCAGACCATTCTCCAGAAATAGCATTTACAATTGTTATGCTTAAAAATGTGAGGTCAAATTCTTTATTATGAAAAATACATGTTTATTTTGATGAGACAAACCAAGAAAGCCCATCGTGGGATATCATTTATGGGGATCACAGTAGGAGACTTGGACACAGTCAAATTTTGCGCATCAGTTTATATGTCACAATAGGTAGCATAGGTAACTTTTGTATAAAAATATCAGATATTCCCCCAAAACCGAAACTGATTTTGTAGCCTGCAGTTTCACTTTTTAGACACACAGTGCTTTGTTTGGTCGTCTGGTAAATACTCTCAGGCGAATCCGACCATCCCTTGTAGAGATGCCATGAATGAATGGCCCCATTCTAGTCCATTCACTGAGAACCCCTCAAGAAGTGTGTTTAAAGATGCACTAATGCGACAAAAAGTATGATTTCCACTACTTTCAATGCAGGATAACTGATAGTGCTTTGTGTTTTTTTGTTGCTGGTAGAAATTGTCTATCTGGAGCCTTAAGTCTCCTGCTGATAAAATTTTCATGAGCTTAATTAATGAAGCGCACTAATGTGCTCTTTATGTGAGCCGAGATGCCTGCAGGTCAGCCTGGGACTTTCTTCTTAACCTCATATGCCCTTTTGCTTCTTCAGTTTTATTCCATCTCCACTGACAAAGTGACATAACTGACCTGTAGTCTGCTCTATAAGACTATTATCTTATAGTCAGTTGCAATAATCTGAAAATAATTGAGAGCATTTGCAAAATCAACTTGTGCTCAGTGTTTAGTCAGGACAAAACAGCAAACGCAGTATCTATATCACAACAGCAGCAACAAGAATCCAGCTGTCAGCAGTCAGCTGATTGTGATCATCCCACATAGTGAGGGAATATGTATATATACATATATACCCTAACCCAACGTTCCCACGAAGACAGAAATAAAAGCATTCAGTGGGCTGATATTCCAGTCACATCCATATCACCTCACCCTCTGTGGGAAACACACACCGCTGTGACCCTCCCCGTCCACATGACTATTGATTTTGGATGTGTGAAATGCCTTATCTTATACTGACAAATTAGAAATCAATGCACGTGTTTGAGGACAACCAGTAATATATTGTTGGCTCACTTTGGCGGGATTTGACTGTTGGTCAAATAAAATGAGTATTTGCATAAAGTTAATACAGGTAAAATATAATTATATTTGACCACAAGTGAAATTTGTGTTTACATTAAATCTTGTAAACTATGTTGACGGAGGTGACACACAACATTTTTGGTATCATAGTGATTCAGTGATACTTGGAGGATATATGGTTGATCATCTCTTTTAAGGACTATTAAAGAGATATGTCAGAATTTTTTTGGTTGTTTCTCATGGCCTTGCACACAATGTAAATAACATTTTGTTCAATGAGAGGTTTGTGGTTTAGCTCTTATGTAACAGGAACAGGGAGAGAACTTCCTCTCGCTATCAGTCAGGAAATTCTATAAGCATGCAGGAAAGTCTTCTTGAAGTATTTCTGCATAGTCAAAAGCTGTTAAGAGCAGCATCTTATTTAGGTCACTGTGGAGGTACAAAAAAGTATGACTGTGATTTAACACACAATAATACTGCATAGGTCTGTTTCATGTTTTTGAACCTCCCTGGATGTTAGCCTACAAGAGTCTAAATGTGCACTGCAGAGTCCAGGACAGCTAACGATCATAAAATGCACCTGAAAGATTTAGAATAAATTGTTAAATTGTGTAAGATTCTCAGAACTACAGAATCTTCTCACAGTTTCTCAACATACTCATCCCCGTGCACCCCATCCTCCCCAAATAGCAGGAAGCCCTGAGGCCAGAGCCTCAACCGAAACAATACTGTGTGCAGCTTTAGCTTCTGATGGAAACCAAAGTGGTTCAGTGGTCTGCTCTGATGTCACACACACACACACATCTACTTTCACATATTCCAGGAAAAGAATCACAAATTGTATGTAGTGAGTACACATGAGCATTTGTATGAAGAAAATATGTGAAAGGACAAAGTAAAGAGAGTAAAGAATGAATTTCCCTTTCATTTATAGTTTCTTGGTCTCTTGACAGCAAGGTTTCTCTCCATTCTCCGCCACCTCACTCTAAGCTCCTGAAATCTGATCTATGTGTTTCCCCCTGCATTCCTCCTCTCCCCCTCCTCCCCCGGCATGCCAGAGCCCTCAGCTCTGCCCTCTGTCTGATCTCACGCTTTTTGCAGACCTACAGCAGATTGTTTATTTTGCTTGACACAGGAAACAAGGATGGACCCTTCATTGGCTCAAGATTTACTGCTGAGCTCCAACCAGGCTCCAGTGTGATGTGTATCTAGAACAGGGCCCCCTATAATTAAGCTTAGTATCCTTTTCACTACTGACACGTCGCAAAGGACAATGGGATTACCTGCTTTGGGAATATGATGTTAGATGATCATGTATGTATCAACTGATCACATCAGTTGATACATACTACTAATTGTGGATATTGAGGGCACAGATCATTCAATATACCACATACACCAATGTTCTATAATGGACAAAGGGCAAAAAAGCCACATCCGACCCATTCATGTCTTCTCCACGGTAAACTGGATGATGCTGGGAAAGGACACCGCATCTCCCCAGAGATCATTTCTGCTCAAAATTTATGTGGCCTCTCTGCACCATTGATGTCCCCTTGTCAGTGGTGAGGTCAGGGTATTAGACAAAAGTCGCTTTGGGAGACTAATTTCTCAACAGAAAAACATCTCTCTGCTCACTTTATTGTGTACATTGAGCATATATATCTGTTTTAAGTGGCTACATGTAACAAAGATTGATTACAGGTCTGAAGGCAACAATGGTTTATAATGAACGTGAAACACCCAGTGTATTCCTCTTCTTCAACATTTCAGTGTGTATGGGTTATTGGAGTGCTAATACACTGTGGTCTCACGACGCAGGAAATGCATATATTGTTGACGGAAATGCTGCTTCACTGAGACAAATTATGGCACACTTGCCTTTCAGCCTATGTGAGTGTTGTAGCTGACAGTAATGCATGGTGGAGCTTTGTGGAGGCAATTATGATTTATGAGTCGCACAAGGGAGAGTGAAGTACATCTAGTACTTACTTTGGAATAAAGAAAGAGAACAAGAGAGAGAGAGAGAGAGAGAGAGAGATCAAACAGAGCAGATCGCCACATGAAAGGGAAAGAAGTATTCATAACTCTGTCTCATCATGTTTGCACTTTTCTCATCTTTAGTGTTGTTCACTCTCTCCCAGACATGGCAAGTAAAAGTTGATAAAGAGTGCATTGCAGAAATATTCCTCCATCTGATACTCTGATGTTTTTTTGTAACATATTAATATCCTGAGCAGCCGACTGGGTAATAGAATTTCCTCCTCAGGAAAGATGAACAAAGGGAGGATTGAGGACTGAACAGAAAGAGAAAAGGGTATGAATGATTGTGTGGTCATCGAAATGACTCACATGCCTCACCCCATGTTCAATTATCAAATCATTGCTTATCAGTATCCCACAGTCTAACTGACATTTTTCTTTACCAGAACCACAAGACAAGAGTTATGTCAGATTACCATAAATACAGAGTTCAAAGCAACCATGAAAAATGTGAAACCCTAAAGATGGCCTGTGGTCTCTTCCTGAAAGGAATTCCCAGAGTTGTTTTATATGAATTGAGGTTGTTTGTAGCACCCTGGCAGTGTAAGTCATTGTAAGGAGGAGCAGAGGTTGAGGTTGGAATGTCAGTGAGGGTCAGAGACGACAACTTCTGTGGCAGGACTCCGGAAAACGATCCCTGGAGGAGCCAGGCCACTGGAGTCCCACTGTGCTGGACCGGCCACACGAAAATCTGCACTAATTCATACTCAAACTGATGATAGAGACAAGAAATGCTCATCCACTTATCCGGTTCTGCCATTTGTAGTCAGTTCTGAATTAAATCAGTTATAGACGTAGAGACTGGTAAAACCTTCTTGGCCCAGTGTACAGCAATTAAAAAAAGGTACGTATGTTAGCTGTTTTTGAGTACACCCAAGCTGTTATTATTAGTTGATTTAAAAAAATATAAACTGCATAACATTGTGTCTTTCTGGGCACAAAAATCAGACCTATACCCCAGTTTCATTCACAGGAAGGAAATAAATTTGTCAATCATAAATTCCAGCATCTGTGCCTCCTGGCCATGGTAAGGTAACAGACAGCCATGTGACAAAGTTAGGTAATGAAGTATGCAAAATATCCTTCAAATGCATCAGGAAAGTCTGAAGCAAGTCGTGTTTGGAAATCTCACTAATGATAAAATGTTATCATCTGCAGTAAATTATCACATTTTTTAAAATATCAACTTCAAAAAATATTGTATGAAAACATTTTTCTTCATTGGATCAACTTGTGATTCTGTTGTTATTAAGAAAAAAAAGGCATTGCCACATCCCCAGATATTAAAGGGGCTTTAAGTAATGTAAGGTATCACTACCAATATATATTATAATTTTTTTAAATCTTATTTACAGCACCTTTAATACCAACTGGCAACATATTCATATACATTTGGAAAATATTACATAGTAATTGTGGAAATCAGCACAAGGGGGATCTGTTTTTTGATTTTACACTTCTACCACGCTGACACTTCGAATGATCAAATGAGATTGACAATATAAAAGTCTTGTTTTACTTGGTGTCAAAGCCTCAGTGGGTCGTACACCATGCTCTGCCTCCATCTTCAATAACCTATGGTTAACCACACTATAAGGACGTCATCTCAAAAAATCACTCTTAGCTGCCATCTACTGGTCATTCTTTTTGTGCCTCAAGTATTTGGTTGTCCTTATGTACTGTATATAGATACTGTGGAGAGACATCTGACTGTGGCACACAATGCAGCCTGAGACATGGGTGCACCAAGGTCAGAGGTGATACTCATCAGAAATATAAACCTAAAGCATGTGCAGTCATACCTCTACATAAAACAATAGAGGCTTGGTGTAATGTTAGAGCATTAGTTGTATAGAAACAGGAAGGACATTAACCATAATGTCACAAGGACAGAGTCTTGCATCATTACTCACTTGCTGAACAAAAAAGAATGCATGTAGGAAAATTACTTTCACTTACTATTTTAGCACGTTGGGTTTTAAAAGAAGTGAAAAGAATGTATAAAAAAATTAAAACAATGAAAATACTGTCCAATTTGCACAGTTTGAACAGTCAATGTAAGCTCACTGAATGTACATATGAATTGTTTTGTCAAGAAGAATAAATTAAATATATTATTTTTCATTAAATATTTGTCGTATTTGCAGAAATTGGTTGGAGGAGCTTATGTGTGGGCTCCTCTATGCTGAAGTCCTGCTCTGTACTTTACGCATGCTTAAGTTAACCATTGTCACAGTCCACTGTCTCTTTGGTCAACTATTGCGCAGTGGAAGCCAACTAAACCTTTCCAGAAGTAACCCATCAAGGCTAGCTGTTTTATTTTCATAATGATAAGGGGTAATGTGGAACAGATGACAAAATCTTGCCTGGACAGTTGCGCTTTCACTGTATGGGAAAACCATAGAGTCTTTATAAACAGTCTGTGGGAGAGATTCTTATTCCTTCTGCATATGCAGGGGCGTGAGGCATCTCTCAGTCATGATTAGTCTCATTCATATATTTGCTTACTAATTAAAAAGCTAACTTGTTTTTGCTGACCTCCAGTGGTGATAGCTGTCACCTTGCTGCTGTGATGTAAAAGTGTACTCAATGTGCATTCAGTACACACTGACATCACTGTTGGCTGTGCTTAAATGTCACATGTATGTCACATGTGCACATACAAGACACAGACCCAATCCTACAATCCAATGAGAGACAAAAAGATCAATATAGAAAAGCAAGGGAATATTAGTGAGTCTTGATTTTTTTTTTTTAACATTTCAGTTGAATAGGCCTTTTTTGCAGCAGACATTTTGATTTGCCATAGTAGGAAAAGCACAGGTTACTAATAACATTAATGATGGCTCTGTTTTGTTCAAGTGCCCCAGGAAGCCATGACAGTTAGAATAAAGCAGATAAATGAAATTCAGTTATGGTTAATGTTATTTACACCTGTGACTGGAGTATGACATGTCAAAATGTCTCCTGTGAAAAAGGCCTCAGATGCTTTCATTATATTTCCAAAACAGAAATAACATCAACAAAAGCGAAAAGCGAGGAAAGAAGTTTTTTGTTTGATGATGAGCTAAAATTGAGAGATTAACTATTCCAAAGTTTAGGGACAAAGACAGTATATAATATATAATATGTTATATCTTGTATTCATGCCTTTTATGTCTTATGTTAAGCACTTTGAATTGCCTTGTTCTTGAAAGGTGCCTGTTACCAATCGGGCTAAGGCCCCCAAAGCCCAAACTGCATTTCCATTGTTTTTTTTGGTAATTTAATTAATTGCACGATGGTACATACTCCCTGCCTGTAACAGCTTTATTTAAAATAAGGTAGCCTATGCGCAATTATTTCGACAGAACTTGTTGAACGTTCAGTAATGTAAGAAAAAATGTTGGAGAGTAAAATGAGCACAGTATAACTCTAGTTTGGGGACAGTTTTCACATGCACAACAGTGGGTTTGCAGACGCGTAGGCTGGAAGAACCCTCAACCAGCTAACCACCCAGCGCTCCTCCGAGCTCCGCGCTGATTGGCCAGGATCGAGTAAAGGCGGAAGGCTACAGATCAGGGGGATTCCCCGAGGGAAGTTCCCAAGTCAACTAGGCTATGTAAAACATACATTGCCATATCCTCTCCAGCGCTTCGTAACTTTGCATCTGAAGATTAGGCGACGACGCTGCGGTGGTGTCAAAACAATATATGCGACTTTAACAGTTACTCGAATGAAGGTAAGAGGACACTCAAGTACTGGCAGCGATCGAAACTGATCTATGGAGTTATTGCTCGGTCACTTTATCCACCACCGGTTGAATGAGCTATGGCTAACCGGTCAGTTACGGTTTAAAGAATACGGAACTGTGCGGATTAGGTTTTGAATGGCACTTTAAAGCGCTCCACTGCTGTGTCTCGGTAGGCTCCAACGTCAGTGTTAATGTCTGTTAATGTAACTCAGCCCGCAGGCTTTATTGTGGCTTCATCCAGGAGCCCGCTGATGTAGCCTATCACTGACAGGTAGAGCGTTAGTGTGACTTTTAGAATGAAGATTGATCAATAACCTCCACCTCAACGCGTCTATGTTAACTATTACAACAGTAAGTATGGGTATGCAATTGTCCCAAAATTGCAAAATTGTTTGAAAGTTGTTTGAATGTCAGTGGACAAGAAAAGACAAACATGTAAGGGTTGTTTAGGTCAGTGGTATTATACTAGTTGTGCAAGAAATTGCAAATGCATTGAGTAACTGTATTTATTTGTCATTACTTTTCACTGGCTCAGTTGCTCAGCACATCATTTCTCACAGAACCAGAACAAGGCATCGATTGTTGAAATGTGAATACAGTTTTGCTATTGCAAGCTGATATTCCACCAGAACTGCCAATATTCTTTTATAATAAATACAGATTAGGACGTATGTTTACTCAGTTTTGGCACAGTTTTGGCACTGCATCAGTAGCTTACTTAAATCAAGCAAATAATTTGACACAAAGCATGTGAAGACAAGTTGACCATGTGTAGAAACATACCATATGTTCTTGTCAAAAGAAAGTGTTTGTGCTTCTTCTGGAATTGAATTGTTGGTATGTTTTAAAACATTTTGCGATGTCACTCATAGGGCTCATGTCTGCTGTGTCAGTGATGATTGTGGAGCACACGGCATGGAAAGGAACATCGGAGACCAGCTCAACAAAGCTTTTGAAGCTTATCGCCAGGTCTCCATTGAAAAGGACAATGCAAAAAAGGAGCTGCAGCAAATGGTAATGACATGAGGAGAGCAGCTTTTTCAAACTTTGTGTAAAATGAGCCAAACATTACCAATGTAGCACAAATAATAGTTCACAGAGTAGCTTGCATTGACGGTTTCACAAGCAAGGTTTGTAACTAACTTGTTGAAAGTGTGTTTACCCATTTTATCTTTGTTAACAGTCAAACAACAATAAGTCTTGTTTTGAAAACATGATTATTAGTAATACTTGTATATGACAATGTGACACGCACAGATGTATAGGCATACACCACATTGCAGATATTGGTGCTAAAAAAAATAACAGAAACCTCATTTTTACAGACTGAATATTATGAGAGATACACTCAAAAACTTCAAAAGCAGATAGAGGACCAGCAGCAGTTGATTTCAAAACTTGAAGCTAAGTTATCAGCAACAAGGCAACCATCAGGTTAGTGAGATGTGCCAGATGATCTCTCTGCTTAAATGTCGATAAGATAATGTACTCTTGTGTTGCATTGCATTCTGGGCATTGAAATGAGCAACAAATTGTAATGGATTGTCATAAAGTATACTGAATCTATTTCATCCAGCATTGCCTCCTTTACAAACTGTTAATTTTCACTGTTTTGGATCCTAAGGAGAGATGAAATGTGAGCCTTGCAACCATCTCGTTGATGGGGCCAGTGCTTATAGGAAAATACAGTACCCGGTATGTTTGCTGTGCTACAGTGTGCTCTTTCTGTGTCTACACTATGTGAAAACTGCAATATGATGGCCCCAAAACTGGTTTTTCTTCATTCTCAGATGTGATATTACACACGAGCATACATGTAGCTTCCTCTCACATACAAACACACAAGCTGATAGTACTTCTGCTTGATGCTGTTGCACTTGTGTCAGCAAGGATGTTAAAGGAACACAGATGGAAAATGAATATAGCAGTAACTATGAGGCTCAAAATATGGTTGATCCATATGTGATTCATACTGTCAGACAACTTTTGAGCATTGCCTTGATTACTGTAAGATCCTGTTAAGTATTTCTTTTTCTTTCATCTCAGTACCTCTCTGGCTGTACAGCACAAGTCAGCCTGCAAATAGAACTTTTTTTTTCAGTGTTTCTAACCCTTGTTTATACAGCTCTAAAGCAGTTTGCAGGTAATTACATGACAGTTAAGAGACATTTTGTCCTTGTTCAGTCATTCGCTCTGATCAGAAGGGAATGTCCATATATTTTCATTGTTTTATCATGCTTCCATTCATTTGTTTTCCAAAGATTCAAGCGAAAGAGGAATATATTACATTGCTGCTGTAATAGTATCCACCCTCTCTATTTTGCTCCACTCAAGGTGTATCCACTTTTACTTCACCAGATGGTGCTAGAGGATAATATCGCTGCACAGTTCAGCAGCTTTCAGCCTGGAAACATTTTTCACTAGTAAATATAAATTTGTGATGTGTAAATAAAACTGCAGATGTATTATCAATATGCCCTTGGATAATTGTTGCTAATGATCACTATAAATGTAATGTGTCTTTTTTCAGGAGAATATGGGCATTGTTGCTGTTGCTCCTAATATGCCAGTCAACAGCAGCATTGACTAGTATGTGTCTCTCCTTGTACAAAGACTTTTAAAAAATTATTATTTTTAAAAAAAATTTGAGATTACAGTTAAAGAATGCATTCCCCCCCACCCCCCTTCACTCTTTATTTGTTTGTCAGTCAGGACATGCTGGATGCATTTGAAGCAATTCAAGGGAAATTCCGTCAGATTCGGTCTCTAACCAGAAGACAAAAAGATCACCTAAAAAGATTCCATGGAGGAAATGATGCATCCAACGGTAATATTAATATTTACCAATTATTACCTGCCATTTTTTAAGGCCTCAAACTAAATCCGCTTGTTTTCTTAATTCAATTACATAAAAGAAAATGTGTTGAATTGAAATAGGTTTGTATATGTCATAACAACTTATGAGTTTACTAGCTTTTGCTTTGTTCTTTAAGATAATTGGATGGCAACACCATAATTAGGACTGTACTTGCCTCATTGCCCTTTCGAACCATGGCTGGCCACCACTGTGAAAATAGCGTGGATAAACACATTTAATAATTTCACTGACAAATGCATGATGTTGGCTCTGGATACTAGCTGTTTAATTAATAATATAAACATAATTCTTCATATAATTAATACAAAGTGTGATTTAACTATTTTTCTGTTATATACGTATTGAAAGTACTCGAATTATATTTGAATGTGTGCAACTTCTCAAATCGTTGTCAAGCTCAAATGTCCTTAAAGCCAGCGCTGGAATACGTGTTGACTGAGACAGAAAAACTGCGTAAAATTTCATGTTTTTCTGCCGTCTGACAGATCAGCGGTTCTCCATGCCCATCCAGTGCACAGACCGTACAGCAGAGGCAGAGACACCCTTTTCCTCAGCGCTAAGGTCAGCAGTGGATATCCCACTCCCGCCCACGTCTCTGGCGTCCCGTGGCGCCAGCCCCGAGGACAGGGACTTAGTAGACTCTCTCACGAAACTCAGCGTCAAATTCCCGCCCTCTGCGGACAGTGAATACGACTTCCTCAACAGTGCTCCAGAGAGACACATTGGGCTGACCATGAAACAGCCTCTCAGCACTGTCCCCTCCACACTGACAGAGGAGGAGCCCGTGGAACTGCCCATGTCTATTGTTTACCCTACATCCCCCTCCCACTCAATATCACCCTCGCTCTCCCAGGAGAGCGTGCGGGGACCCCAGCAGGTGAGAATCACAGGAGAAGGTCTGAGAAAACTAGTAGCAAATTATCAGTTTCTGATTGGTCTTTGCTAATGGAGGAGTGAAACGGTGTGAAGTCCAAAAAAAAAAATCCCCTTGGCTTAATTTGAAACGTATTACTGTGTGTAAAGTGTGCTGAATCTTTTTTTGCTTAAGCATGGATGCTCTGGTTATATTTGGCAACTTTGCTGGAAAGTGTGAGCCAGATGGAAGCACATTACAGTGTCTGAATCTGATGAAACAAGTATGATGGTTTAGTGGGATTTTATTTGCTGATGTGTATAAATGCCTAATAAAAAAATTGTGAATGACATGCAGTAAGATTTAAAAGTTGGTCCAGTTTTTCATCTAATATTTTTTCCCTGCATTACATCAACACAGGCATTTATAATAGGCAAGACTCTTTTGATAGTTTGGATGAACACATAAATAGTAAAATAATGAAACACTTGAGCATAGCCTTTTGCCTTTGATGTCGGGGAGGATTTGTGCTGACTGTTGGGCTGGCAGAGGACATGTTCCTTAAAGCAACAGATACTTCAACCCGAAGGCCAAGTGGCCCTGTCTGCTTTAATAGAGTGAGTGTAAGGATTGTTTAGCGCATGAATAATATATTGTTTTCTTTGGTTCATCCTGCTCTGCAGCTTCTCTGGAGCCCTGAGCTGTGCGATGCAGTTGACGTGGGGACAGAGCTGCCGACGCCTCAGAGCAGCAGTCCTGATAAATGTGCTTTCTGCCATGCTGTGGTTCCTCAGGACCGAATGAACAGCCACCTCTACTCGCATTTCTCGCCTAAGAATGAAGCCGGCAATTGAAAGTGGAAGCTGAGGCTGATGGGCAAAGGCTACGACTCCAAGACATACTGTATTCTTGGTCTAGTCCTGCCTGCCATGAAGTATATGCGCTGTACTGGATTTGAAATGACACTGCAATAAGACTTGAATCCATTTATTTAATACTGAAGAACTGAATGGTACACTTTCTTGCCCATTATATTTTTTTAATATCACGCTGAGATTTTACTCTAGTACTAAGTGACAAAGATGCATACTATGGTATATATGAGCAAATAAAGCCGACATTTACTCTTGCAACATTTTTTATCATTTGAATTGTTTTCAACATGCACAATATTGTACAGTTTTATTTTAAAACATTATTTTCCTTTTTTTTTTTTTCCTTTTAGAGAAACATTCATTCTTAGGCAAATAATGATGAAGATTTGCTTTGTAAACAGAAATTTGCAATAATTTCTGCTTAAATGCGACACCTTTGTCTCCTTTTTATGTGTTTATGTTATTTCCAACTTTGAAATCATTTTAAAATGTAGTATTCCATGTGTACATTATAATTATCTACAAAGATGGCAACACATAACATTAGGCACAAACACATTGTTCAATTAAATGCCCAATTACCTTGCTATTTGTATAGTAATGGTTTTACCTTCGGCAGTATTAGATTGTATTTATTGTATTAACATTTATTCTAATGGATAAATTCACACAATATGACATTTTTACTCCATTAATGCTATACAAAGTGATAAAATGAGACATTCTAGGTATGCCAGTTTCAAATTACATTATAGGCTACATATTGTGGATATGACAGTTTCACAAATTGTTAAAGAGACTGAACAGTGAAATACGGGTAATCGTAATTTGGAAATAGAACAGATGATGTTTCAGTCACTGTGTGAAAGTACATCTTTTACAGTAGGCTATGCACAGCACCTAACATTTGACTAAACTTGAGTCTTTTACACAGCAGCATAAGCTTTTGACTTCTACAGTATTTATTCACACCTTTGCAAACAATTGCCGTGATTTTCACCATTCAGTGTGATGATGTTTGAGGAAACGGGGACACTGTGTGTTGGAACACGTTCGTTGTGCAGAGAGGACCTTGCAGCTCTTCAGCTATGGGCTGGTAACACTTGTGCTGGGTAGATGAGCTGGTGTGAAGACCGCAAACAACCATTTTTTTTCCCTCTTTACAAGTGTTGGACATTATAACTCACTTCTCATAATCAAATACTGCTTAATAGACTGATTGATTTGTTATTTCAACCTTAACCGATACTTGGCGTTGAGCATTTCACTGTGTTTCATAAATAACCCAGAAGGGTGTAAAAACTATGATGTAGTAATGCTATCAACTATTCCCAACTAGTGAGTCATTAGACTAAGATAGAGAAGCGCTACTAAAACACAACACATCATCTACGTGAAGGAATAGAGTCATCATACATGTCATTTGGTGTATTTACATCTAATGTGATGCGCTAAACATTATGCATGTTCATTTTGGAGTGACATAAATCACATAATTTTACATTTCACATCACATGGATACTGAAGGGAGAATTTATTCCGATTTTTTTTGGCAAATACATATCCCTAATGATCCTCTCTGGTTAATCTGTGAAGAGTCGAACATTGTGCAGCCTGCATGCTTTTCTCTCTGGGATCATGAACAGCTGCTTGCTCATAATTATGTTGTCATTCATTGTTATTTGGAAGAGGAAACTCGAACTGACAGCTATGGTTTTTTGTGTGTGTGTGTGTGTGTGTGTGTGTATTTCCGTACACTGTAAATTTACTCGCTTGTGTATACAGTAATGTGAACAGTTTGAGAAAACTCCACTTTAGCTCTAAGGCATTGTTATTGCCATCATTTCCAGTAGACTATGAGATACATGTGCCATCTTTCTCCTTGGGACATTTGCTACCAGAGGCAGCAGATTTGAAATAGATTTAAGAGCTACAAAAAAATGAAAGAGGACCAAAAAAAAAAAAAAGGAAAAGGATATGGATTGAGACGGAGAAGTAGCAGGCTGATTACAAGGTGTCAAAATTGCCAGGAGCAAGAAGGTGAAAGCAATCAGGGGTGAGAAGAGTGCAGCATTCGTGAGGGGCAACTAATTATCCATCTCATTTGTGGAGAGAAGCATTTGAGGCAGCTCTAGCCCACTGAATGGTGACAGATTGGTGCGGAGGAGAGGGGAGGTGTTAGAACAATGGAGCCCAGCTCACCATCATTACTGCATGCTAATCAGCAGTGCTTCTGCATCACCAGTCGGTGCTGCAGAGAGTTCGGGGAGATAGGGAAGTCACTGGCTTCAGGGGACCACAGTCATTTTCGAGCAGAGAAGAGAGGGAGGAAACTGACGCACATTATAGCTGCTGGCACTCTTCCACTGCTTATTTGAGCTTGTAGGTTATCCTATGCAGAGACTGGTCTCTGTGGCCTGCGATATCAGCTTGTACTTGCAAGATGAGCTGATTGTACTGGAGTGTGTTTAAGTTGATTGACTGGTATAATAGGCCACTATGGTGTAATACAGAATATACTTGTGGTAATGTCATTAAAAATGTTAGATTTTAGACAGTGACAATGTAATTTAAATGCCTACTACAGTATATACCCAACTGTCCGTGGCACTTATAAATGCACCTACTGTCTACAAATGCAAATTAAAGTTAAAATAAAGAAAATGAACAATAACAGAGGAAAAAGACAGAGCGATGTAAGCAATAGAAGCATAATAAAAGGAACATGAACAAGCTATATAAACAGGAAAAAAAAGAAAAAATAACACTATGTTAGGGCTTTAAAAAAAGATAAAACTTTTCACAGGTTTTGAATAAGTAACTCATTGATTAAAAAATGTGTTCAGACTGAAGTAAATACTGTCACATATGGCTACAAGCAGGGCTGCTACAATAGCGTTTAACAATGGAAAATGCAGCTGTGTACTTCTGTTTTTGAGCAAGAGCATTAACTACACCCATTCTGTGAAGTAATAACACTTTTTCATAACCAGTGTCTAAAACATTAGTTTTGTCTAATGGTAAAGTTGAAAGCACTATTATAATAAATGTGCAACCCAAACATTGGAACCTGTTGTTACTACCAAACTGCTTGACAGGCCTTTTTTTCTTACACTGGACAACAATTACTATTGTTTTCTGATGAAGGTTTGTTTACCTCGATAGTGGTTGTAGACACAGCTGTAAAACAGGCCTATATTGTGGGGTTTGCAAAACAGTGAAAATGCTTATATTCAACTCACTTGAATACTTGAATTTAATGTGGTCAAAAATGACGTATTTGTCCTTTAATTATGTTTCTTTTGTTAAAAGAATTGCCATTTATCAGTACTTAGTCTTTCCTCCTGTTTTGCTCTTTACACCTATTGACGGCTTTTATACTGTATATAATAAATATATAGTAGCAGCAATAGCAATAGTTATTCTATTCCTATAGTCATCACATATGTGTTTGTCTTGTTTCTGACATTAATTGATATCAAGAAATTAGTGCTTAAAATATAATATTTAAACAGCAATAATATTTGGAATACCTCAACAAACAGATCTTTTTTTCTTTATTGGCCAGTAATTGGATTGTAATTGTAGTAGACACAATAGACAGACGAGGCTCCATTCCACTAAGTCATTTTTTCCAACAATTACTGTTATTAAAGCTAGGTTATTAAATATTTAAACAATGTTTATCAGATCGTGCCACTGCCAAGAAGATATAACACAAGTGGCGGGAAAAAAAGAGATTGTTAAAGGGTTTAATCAAATGGAAACAAAACAGAGAGATAGCAAGTGGATTAAGGTCACCTGGCTAGAATGCCCTCTTCACATCAATGTCATTTCGATAATTAACAACTTAGGAGAGAAGCATATTCAGCTGTCTGTGCACTGGTCACCGTTGGCATGAGAGACTGCCAACTCTCATGGCGTTGTGAGCTGAGAGTATCACCTCACAGTTGTCTTGCCATGCGTTGGGCTCCTCGTGCTCTCTGTGCAGAAGTGGCGGAGCCGACTTTGTGTTCGATTAAATGTGTTGAAGCCATCGCTGCCTGTGCAAAGTCTCAGAACAGCCCCTCTCCATTGTGTTTGTTTCAGTGGTGGTCTGAGAGCCCTGATTTCTGGAGCAGAGATTTGGCAGTCACAGCAAGTGATGACAGAGGCAGTGGTGAGATCGCACCCAGAACCCCAGAGGAGGCTCACATTTCAGGCTCATTCAATACACAGAACGCAAAAGCACTGATCGGTGGAGTCTGATGATGCCATTGTTCTGAAAATCACATTGTTCAGCTGCCACAGCAAAGACTACTTCTTTATGTTTACTTGTGGAGGGTTGGAGTGTTGGACATTTGTAAACTTCTGAACTTTTTGAAGACATTTGGCTGCCAATTTGAAATAATTGTACGACTGAAAGTCTGGCTCTCAAGATGTCATCCTCCTGTTATTTTATTGTCACCATTAAATCAGTGTAGGTTGTTTTTCTTCTTGACACATGGGGGTGGGATTGAGCATGGGGATGTTTGCGGAATGGTGACTCGCAATTCAAGGGTTAAGGCAGCATGAAAGAATCCATTCTCGGTTTAATGACCTAGCCTTGCTGGGCGAGGACGACAGGGAACATGCTCTTGACTTGTACTGAATTTGCCAATTAACACCTCCAATAACAGGCTGCCTCTGAACATCACCAATGTAGAGAGAGGAGGAGCAACTCTCATGCACTTTGTTTTTCAGCCTCTGATCCTGTAACGATAAGGTCTGTGATTTCTTCATACACTGAAAATGATTTTGCCTTACACGCTGCTTGGTAAATTTTCTTTCATAGTAGAGTCTTGTATGAATTGTCAAAATTGCTTTGAGATAAACCCTCGCTTCATGAGCTGCGTAGTTGCTGACTACCAGACTGGCAATGATGTTGGAAATATTTTATTTTTCCACGTGCTGCTTGAATCCTTATGTAGTTGTTGGACATTCTATTTTTTGCACATGCCCATATGGCCATGTGCAGCTTCAATTAGACACATGGCTGGTATCTAAGATACACCGTGCTTGATTAGCTTTGTCCCTTCTTATTGTTACACATGAAAATACAAAACAACAATGCGGTCTTCGATAGATATTTCTGAAAAGATCTGTCCCCTCAAATAAGGTCCCCATTCTAGTCACCCCTCTGGTTTCACACATGCTTATCAGACTCCCAAACAACACCTAGTACAGGTGTGAATATCAAAATCCCCAGTGAAAATCACAGTGGGTACTCTTGTGTTGTCCTCGGAGTCCTCTTACATGCAGCAGTGGCTTTGCATTGGGGCTGAGATGCTGCTGGCTAACATCAACTGCAGAAACACCTTTGGCTAAGTGTAAGGTGGACATCCTTACACCAAATGTGCTTAATGACTGAAAAAACGCCACCCAGATCTAATTGAAAAGTGTACAGTAGCTGGTTATTGCTCAGTACAATCACACCATAACACAGTAGTTTCACAATTCATTAGCAGGTACTTTAACAATATACAATAATTGAAAGATGGCTGCATAATTGTTAGCAGTTCACACCATGGGGAAAGTGCAGTGATCCATCTAATGATAGTAATAAAGTGTAGTGGGTTAGGACGCAGAAGATTACGCTTAAGGTGTGAGCTGTGTACAATTGTGACGACAAAGGCCTTGTCCCAGCATTTTGTCAACATAACAGATACAAAACACTGCGAAGATGTTAGCCATATTCATGTTAGGAGGACTGAAGAGATGCACCTCCTCGAGGTTAGCAGACCGTAGCTCTCTTATTCTCATGCTGACCACCTTTGTGTCATGCGTAGAAAGAATATGAACCTTGTTAGAGATGCTACATACAAATCAATTCATTTATTCAGTGTTAAGAAACCATCTGGCTTGATTAGTGCTGAAAGTCATCCTGGCAGGCCAGTTTCCTGACTGACACCTCATAGAATTAGTGGGAGGACGGCTTCATTTACCGTCTTTGCTCAGCTCAGACTACACGGCTTAGTATCTCGCTGTACTCTCAGCTCAGATATGCACCGAAAAGTCTTCCACAAGCTCCATTTACCTCAAGTCTTTGTGACAGTATTAAACGGATTCAGCATATCTGGGTTGTTGTTTATTAGTCTTAGATAGTGAGATATAACACTTTTTGTGTTCTCTTTGTGGAAGCTGTGAAAATGGCACGCCATATGTAATACACTTGCTTGCTGTTGGTCTTGCCAATTCCCCCAAGACCAGTAATTCCTGTGCCAATGCTCACACTCTCTCTTTGTCCTTGTGATTTGATTGAGCTCGTTGGATTGGATGGGTTTCTTCTTGATGCTGTGTCTGGCGTTTAGTTGTTGATTTGATGTCACTCGCGGTCCAGTTAAAATAACCATTTGAACCAGAACATACGTGTTCAGATATACCTCCAAGCACATGTGTTATAATCAGTACAAATACAGTTAAAGCACTGATAAAACAGGGAGAAAAAACCCCTGAAATACACATAGTAAACAGGAAACCCAAAGCAAATGGGAGAAATATATAGATAAACCAAAGCATATTTCTGTAATATCCTGTTTCCTTTCTAATTCTGCACAAAACAAATTGGCTGCATATTTTGTTCACACCTTGTGTAACCTGGGGATAGCAAGCGCAATTCTCCCTCGTCATACCTGTGACAACAACCTGCAAAGTGCTCCCAGTGCCCTAATCTGCAAGGTAGAGACCTGCTGCTGCTGCATGTAGATGTTGTTTTCTTCGTCCTTAGCTGCTTGTCCCTGTGGTTTTTACGTTTACACACCCACCAGAATCACACAAGGTATAAGAGGATATGCGAAAGTCTCGCAAGCTACCAATTTTTTTTTTTCGAAAACATGTTAGCGTTCAGCAGAAAGCAATAAAGGCAAGCTGATGGTGTTTGATTTAGAAATGGCAGTCAGACCATGATTTTAGCATCAACAGATGGCCAGTATATTGGTTTAAATGAGTAACACCACTGCCTGCTTTAGAGTTGGCTCAAGTAGTAGAGTAGTGTACTACTGTCTTATCATATCTCCTTGTGTGAATGATGATGTCACCATGATAGATGCTACTCAAGTGGGATCAGACCTACTCAGTGATGCCTGTAGAAACCAGCTCTGGGAGATCCCTGTCTGGCTGCATTATTCAACAATTCTCCTTACCTCTTCCAGGGAAAAGGGACTGCTGAATATTTGAAAGATAGAATTAGATTTTTTATTTAAGTGTATAGATGTGGATGGGAGAGGGGGGAAAAAAATAGAGAGAGTGCCAGTCGGTGCAGCCTGGACGGTCACCAAGGCAACTTGCCGAGTTTTTCTAACTGATCTACGGGACTTCTTGGCTGTCTCACTGGGGGACGTTTTGGAAAAGTGGGCTTCTTTGAGCGCCTTTTGACTGTGACTACGAGCTGACGGATCATTGATCATTTTAGTCTCATAATTATGGCCACCAATTAGTTCAGAATTTCAAACTGTCTTGCATAGAGCTTTTTAGTCACCTGGATATCTGTCTTCTTATAGCTGTACCAGTTGCTACTCTCATTACGCCTTGCAGAACATTTCTAGAGCTCAAACTGTAGCTTAAGCTAAACTATAGTGCTATTAAGACTTTTCTAAAATTTAAAAATAAGTAAAAGGTTCCGCATCTCCTCTGGACTCCTGGGCTGTTTTGCTAAATTGAATGTATCAATATTTCAGTTGCAACATAAGAAAGGAAATCTGCTCATTGATAACGTACCAGACACGATGCCAGACAGTGATAGCCTATTTTCAAAATGGCAGCATTCAAAAAAAGAAAACAAAAAAAAAAACATGGCTGCAGAACCACTGCTCAGATCCTGACGAGCCAAGCTGAGTATCGATCCACCTGGCTCTGAAGACACTGTCATGTCACCTTTGCATTTAAGTGTTATCTTGTCAGCTTCAAATGATCTAGCTGTCAGATCTGGAAAAAGCCGGCCTGTGTGATGTTGCTTTGTCTCTGATGTCCAGCTGTTGCTACAACAGTGTGCAACAGCAACATGTTTGAATCCAGTGTTTAAACTGTGTTTTGTACATGCCAAGAGGTATATCTAATCTGCTGGTATCTGATGATCTACATACTGTGTATATGTCTATACAAGTGTGTATCTGTGCACCTGTTTCAACACATATACTTGTATTTGTAGCATGCTATTAAATTCAACATTGTGAATGACAGTTGATTCTTAAATCCACACTTTCAGTCAGTTTTTATCCTATTCTTTCTTTGGTGTCAACCATTCTCTCAGATAATTAAAAAGACAACTTACAATGAATGTTATCAGAAGCTCAGTAGCAGCTCGCTCAAACCAAGTGCAAATTGCTTCAAAATTGATTCCTTCTTTACAGCAGATGTAACTGATAGTTAAAGGTTGGGAATCCAGCTTTGTGGTGAAAGGGCACAAACTCTTTCAACCAAGGTGTGGTAACAGGGTGAAAATTTGAAAGCAAATTCACTCCCTGCTAATGTAGCCTACAGTGCCCCTAAAGATAACACACTCACTGTATTACACTCACAGCACTAATTTTCATGTTTTCACTCACATTTGCTGCAAACGTTTTTAGTCGTTCTATGATTTATCTTTTCCTTTTTTTCTCTCCATTCATTTCCCATACTCGAATCAGTGTACGGTGTCCAGTGTCTAATTTAGTCCCAGCGTAGCGGCTTAGTTTCCTGGTCATTTACAGGGTGGATCAGTTCCTAAAGGCTCTTGGAGATGCTGCAGGCCGGAGAGCGTGTTGGGCTGCTATAAAGGCAGCAGTAGGACACCAGCCAGTAATTCACACTTGTTGGAGCATATCGTTGAGGCTGTGAAGATGGACTCGTGGTTGATTATACGGTACTGTCTGTATTTCTCATCTTTCTAATTTGTGTGATATTTTCTTTTCTCTATGCCATTCGGAAACATACAGTGTCCTGTAGCTCTGTATGGTTTAAACAATCATATTGTTTAAAAAAAAAAAAAATTGCTAATGGATCACTACAGCTGTACTTCAAGGATGCCGTACAACTGGTAAAGTTTGTCAAGAAAATAAACTGGTTTCCACGTTTGTTTGTGACAGCTGAGATGTGAGTGGTGGAGACATAAATCATGTCACATTTATTTTTCCTCTCAACTTGGAACATGGTTCTCTTCCCTATTGAATTCAGGACTGATCATTAACCTTTCCTTTAGTTTCTTCCCTTGCCTGGTCACATTTCCTCTCTATTTGGTTCCTGGCCCCATATGCCACTTTCCTATTTCCTGCCTGCAGACAGCAGGGAGTAGCTCTATTATCACCTTCCTAGAGCTGTCTTTGAATGTGAGAGGCAATTCCATTTCACTCAGCCATGGGGAGGAGGAGGAGGAGGAGGAGGAGGAGGAGGAGGAAAAAAGCACACCATAGAGCACACAGAAATTGGTTTATGGTTACTGCTTATAGTCGAATGTAAGACTATTTTGCTTTTCTGCTCGTATTGCCTTGATTTAAGGAGTATACAATGCACAGTCTGTTGTGAAGGTGCAGGTTTTTGTAGAATAGTTCCAAATCAGAGCAAAGGTTAAGTGCTGTGTATCATGTCTGGTTGTTGTGTGAACACTTTATCGTCAACTCCATTTAGAAGTCATCTTTTGAAATATTAACAATCCTAAAGCAGTTATATTACACTGCTGTGAAGCTGTGCTAAACATATCGAAGATGTCTCTAATGCTTCCACTCAAGTGTGTTCTCCATTTTGCGACATTTTACTCAAAGCCTGTGTTATTTTTGGGCTTCCCTAAGTCTTATTCCAGCTTTTATCAGCGTCTAGTTCCTTGGACTGGTAGGGCTCTTGACAATATTGCTCCTGGATAAATTAAACATGAGTTACGCAGAGTGATAATCTGTGGGCCTCTCTTTTCACACTGCATTCCCAATGAGCTGTGTGTTGGCCTGGTGTTGTTGCCTGTGATTTTAATGAAGATTATTCTTGTAACACGACAGTCGCCTGTTTGCTCCTATTCTCCTCAAAATATTTTCTCTTCAAACGGAGAATTTTGTTTTTCTTTCAAGGGATCTGAGCAGCATTTGTGTTTTATTTTAAAAAGTATCTCTGTTGTAGGTCAATCATCAGTTTATCATGGATATAATTAAAGATATTTAGGTACTAAATCTTGGATGTTGATTAACCAGATAACAGGTTTGTGAGTTGTTTTTAGATTAAACATTCATCATCATGTCAACCTAGTTATCGATTAAACAATACACAGCTGTGACTGGGTAATTAGTACTTATTTTCATCCTGTCTAAGCAGCGTAGGCTCGCATCAAAAAAGGCAAAGCTGAAGCCACTGGATTGGAGGCTTCTGTTTTCTATTGTTCGGGTTTGGGCTGATAGTGCTCGGCAAACCTCAGAGGATTCTCAAAGGAGTAAGTGCACACTTCATGTTATGGTATACTCCTAAAATGGAACTGATGCTTTATAAATAATTTCAAAGTTACAAACATCAGCCTCACAATCACAGCAATTCAATGATATTCATTTGGCATAAGTCAGTTTCATTTCTGCGTGCTTTTCATCAGAAATGGCTTAAAAAGTAGAGTTAGTCTGAATTTTTCATGCCATGGGCTTACTGGGGACAGTGACCATGTTCTTCACTTGCAGACGTCTGACAGTGCATGGCAGCAGAAATAACAAAATGGTCACAAACCCCAACTGCACTCCCCGGGTCACACAGGCTCTTTAAAATTTAAAGCGACTAGCAACAAACCAAACAGTTGATAACAGGTCAGTAGCAGGTGATAAAATAAGTTTTCGTGGGGACATTAGCCCTTCCACTAACTTTGTGATTCCTGACATTACAACCTCACCATTTGTTAAGCCAAATAATACACATCAGAGAGCATGAAGCAGTTGCAGGCATTACTCTCAGGGATCGCAGTACCCAGAGGATTACAATATTATACAAGTGTTATTTTGCTGTAGAATTGGTATGAGACAAAATTCACACATTTATAATTATGTATGAATTTTACATACCATGATCTGTATTCACGTTATTCTAGTTTAATTTTGAGGGGGAGAGCTCAATTGAGCGGCGTGGGTAGCTCATGGGTCATTCTCCCACAGAATTATACTATTACTTCCATAGGAGTGTGTTAATTACCATACTGTCATTGTCTTGTGATGAAGAAACAACTGACAGGGATAGAAAGACGGAAGATAAAAATAACTTACGACGACATGTGCTTCACCCTGGTACGGGAACATTAAACGGCATGTTAATGATGTTTCACACAGGACCGTGGTTAGGACTTCGCAACAAACTGCATATTGAATAACAATAAAAAAAATGAATTTCAGTGATATGCAGTGAGTTCACAAAATAATAATTGAACAAAGTATTAAAAATATATTAAAATAATACAGTTTACAAAAATCGCTCATAATGTGTATTTCTGTCTTTTATATTTCTATACAAAAACTAAATGTCATGAGAAAACAGTGTAACTTTGTTCACTTAATAAGAAAGTAATTGGAGGATGTATTAAAATGGTTAAATACTGTAGGGAATAAGATAAAAGTTTTCTTTCATTGTACTCCAGATTAAGAAGCACATGTATAAATATTTGTTTTGGGTGAATAGTCTCTCAGGTATGGTATTAGCACAGGAGCCATGTCACTTTTATTCCCACTGAACATCATGTTCACCTGTCTTGAGGTTAATTTGCTGTGAGCTTTGTGGTAAGGAATCACGGTTGGGACTGGTCTGGCTGGGCGACCCTTAAAGGACATCAATAATGAGCAGGTGTAGGAGTGCACTTCTGCTTAGACGCGTGCCTTGGTGTGTCCAGGGAGGACGGCTAATAAGGGTTTAAAAGCCACAACTGTCCACTCCGCCCCTTAGCAGGCCTCCAGCTGTCTTTTCTGTCAGAGAGCACCCTGATTCCCTCTGACAGAGCAGATCACTGATGGCAGGAAGCCACAGGGGGCAATAGTTATGTTACCATGACACAAAGCACCACCATACTTGATCAGATTAGTCATGCTAGTCAATTAAAGAGTTAAGGTAAATACAGGTTTTGTCCTTTAAAAAAAATAAAAAAATCAAAGAGCCAGGACGAAGGGAAGAAATACTTAACTTTGATTTATTGATGGAAATTGCAATGTGACATCTGGCAAACAACATATAAATAACTTAAAGGCCATCTTAAATGCATTCCCATGAAAATTTTAGTGCCGCTGTAATATAAGCCACTACCTGTCATGAATCCCAAATAACCTTGGCTCTATCCTCTTAGTTCAGCCCAGTGTGCCTCATTCCTTATTACTGGCCTGACAAGGAAATGTTTACCCATCCGACAAGAGACAAGCCATTTCATAGTCGGAAAAAGCAATTTCACCTGACTGGAGTAGCACACTATGTCCCCATATCCTTGCTGGCTATAATTTTGTTGTCATTTTGTGTGCTGTGATCATATCATTGAAGTGACAGTACTGGGCATTAGGTAAAGTCCCTAAGCTGGTGCTCACTTTCAGGCTTTTTCTCTCCTTGTCATTCACATTGATTAGATTAGACCCAGGTGGCAAGCAGATTTCTTTGGCACAACAATAAAAAAATGGCGATACAGCACATGGTTTTATGCTCTACTGAACACTGAACAATGAAAATTTTGTTTATTATAATTTTATATTTTTGTGTTTTCACAGATTATTGAAGGATATTTCTAATGGAGATCTTTCAAATATGTTTTTTTTTTCAAATTCAGGTTAGGATCCATTTTTATACTATGCCTGCATGGATAAATTGTAGATGTATACATGCACTTATTGGAATTTAAGTTAAGAAGTATAATCATTTTGGAGTAGAAATAGCATAAATACTGTTCATAGGGACCCAGTGCATTAAGCTCAGCTGGTCAATGGAGGGTTTGTACAAGGCAGGAGGCAGGGATCCTAACCTGCACTATACTATCTCCCAGAGGGACATGGCTGGCCACGGGCATAACAAACTAGCCCCCTCCTCTTTGGTTATGTCCACTAGCTAGCTGAGCCAATAGAAAAGGAGAACATAGTCTGATAAATAAACACCAGTGCACCTGGGGGAACAAACCGAGTTGCTGCACGGGTGTTCAACAATTGGCTTGTTCAGGGGGAAAAAAAAAAGCAAGCCCATTTTGCTTATTAAAGATCAGTGATGGAAGTGAACCATAATCCTGTAATGAGGAGAGCAGAGAGTGGCCTCTTTTGCTTGGGCACAGACAAGCCTGTGCTTGCATGTTTCACAGGAATAGATTGCTGGACCTTATAGCCCTACTGTAATGACCCCTCTTGTTAGCTTCAGAGCTTCATGGCTGTTCATTAGAGATACAAACTCGTTGGTGTACCCACCAGTGAAAGTCTAATTCAGATTGTACAATGCACACTTGCTGGCTAATGACACTTCAGTATAACTAAACCAAAAGTTATTCAGTGAAGTGGAAATTATCCATTTTTGAGGCCGTAGTCCGTAATGTCATACTGGGCTGCTGAAAGGTGTTTCTAATATTTTGTCTACCCCAATTTTCATACACGAGAAGGACAGATAAACACCTTTTAATATAATGCAATTGAATAAATCTCCATAAACCAGTTAAAAAAATTAGCATAATGTTGAATCCACACCTCTTTGACACTCTTCTTAAAGGTTGTATTGAATTACCCTACAGTTAAGGTGTACCCAATGAACTGGAAATGTATAAATTCAGTGCAATTTAAAAAGGCCTTACTCTATACAGAGTATATCAAAATCACTCCTCCATGAAAAGCAGTTTGTGTTAACTTGAATCTTCTGAATCAACATCATCCTGACAAAGTTTCATTACACTGCAGCCAGGACTTAAAAGGTCTAATTAAATGTTGGAACATTTTGTGGTTCATGCTCTTGTCTATTTTAATTCTCATGCACTGAACTCTAGCTGCTAACAATAAACTGACTAATTGTCAGTTATGTTGGGGACCTGCATCTTGCTGACACAAAATTTGATCCTTATTTGAATGTAATTTGGTGGAAAATGCTATCCCCAGAGGATTTTTTTTCTTAGGCAGATCTCATTATGTATAATCGGCCAGACCTAATATGAGTTTTAATAGGTCTCTGACTCTTACAATAACTTCTCCAAAAGGACAAAAATTGGTTTTATTAAATTATATTAAAATAATTTTAAATCAACAGTCCCAAACATTGGTGCTTTAAGAGTTTCCTTTACTTTCTGTGAGATGAATTTGCCACAGCAGCCCTGTTATCAGTCTGCTGGTTCATAACTTTATAGGCATAAAATATTTACCAGCACTGGGACTCATAAACACATCTTCAGTGGGACGCCATGATTTCACGCTATATGACAAACATTTTAAGGCATCAGATGCACTGCCTGTCATGGACTGTCATTTTTGGTGTGTTAATAATATATCTTGGTTTCTTCGGCAGACATACTTTGGCACTCATAGCACATAAATAGGTAAATAACGCGGCTGTAACGTTACATCTGACAGTAGAAAACAATCTTTGTAACCATTATAGTTTTTATCTTTAGTGTGTTTTTCTTGTTCATATAAATGAAAAGAAACCGTCAGAGTGCATATGTTTGAATCAAATATAGGCCCATGTCACACTACAAACAAATCACTTTGCTCACAGCGCTCCACAGATTGTCCTAATTAAGAGCTGTCTAATTAAATTACAGCCTTGAGTTAACCAATGGCAATACTTGTTTCATTAGCAAAGCAGGGAGAGTGATGGAAAGAAAATCCTTCCTGATTGCAGGATGGTGTCAATTGGCTAATTTGCTGCCTTCGGTACCTCAAGTCATTGCAAGGCGTTTTCATAGTGTTAGATTAAGAAAGGCGTGTGCAAAAGCTTGTGATATAGGTTGAGCTAATAGTGGCTTCCTATTGAGCTATGCAGGTCGAGAATTGCATCTCGCCAGCGAGTGAACTCTCCAAGAAATTTATGAATGTGGGCAGTGGCTTTTCGAGCTCCGATGGATCAGAGCTTTCGTTGCAGGACCATCCTATTATATGTGCAAGTGACAACCTGGAGAGAAGTTCACCTCTGAAAAAAAACTCTAGGGAGATGACGAATCAGTCAGAGGCAGACAATTTTCCTGACTCCAAGGACGCATCAGGGGACGTCCAGAGGGGCAAACTCTCTCCTGATCTTCACGGAGTCTCTGACATCCGTCATAATTTCGATGGATCTGCAGGAGAAAGGTGCATCTTTTCTCCGTCTACCCAGCCGCAGCCAGTCTCAGCAGCTCCCAGTGCCATGTTCCCTTACCCGAGCCAGCATGGACCAGCGCACCCGGCTTTCTCTATTGGAAGTCCCAGTCGTTATATGGCCCATCACCCGGTCATAACTAATGGAGCTTACAACAGCCTTCTGACCAACACTTCTCCTCAAGGCTACCCGGCAGCGGGCTACCCTTACGCGCAACAGTATGGACACACTTACCAAGGAGGGGCTTTTTACCAGTTCTCCTCGGCGCAAGCAGGACTGGTTCCGGGGAAAGCGCAGGTGTATCTGTGCAACAGGGCCCTGTGGCTGAAGTTTCACAGACACCAAACGGAGATGATCATCACAAAGCAAGGACGGTAAGTGCGCGCACATTGGCTTATCTGACATACACCTGCAGAGTTTGTCGATTTTTGGCTTCATCACGGTGAAGCTTTTGTTTCCAAAGTTCGAAATTGACTTGTATTAACATCGAACCACTATTTCCCCAAATAAAAAGGATAACGGACTTGGCATCACACCAAGGCGAGCTCATAAGAAAAACGGGGAATCTATTCTGATATTTTCGAGCCTTTTTTTTGTCATGAAAGACGTTTTCTAAATCTGTGTTCCTTTATTTTCCACAGACGAATGTTCCCATTTTTAAGCTTTAACATTTCTGGCCTTGACCCAACTGCACACTACAATATATTTGTGGATGTAATACTCGCTGATCCAAACCACTGGCGATTTCAAGGAGGCAAGTGGGTGCCATGTGGGAAAGCAGACACAAATGTAACAGGTATTATAATGATTTATTCCTACATTTTTTGCACAATTAACATTTTTAATTCCATAATCAAACTTTTCTTTTGGTTTTGATACACTGTACGTGGTTAAACATTCAGTTTTTTTTAATCCTATTTTATTTGTAATAATAAACCATACACTATGTGTTTTATTTCTCTGTATTTTTGCATGTTCTTTTTAGGAAATAGGGTTTATATGCACCCGGACTCACCAAATACCGGTGCGCACTGGATGCGTCAAGAAATATCATTTGGAAAGCTAAAGCTTACAAACAACAAAGGTGCCTCCAACAACACGGGGCAGGTAATGCAACATCATATCCAATGCTTCAATGACAAATATGTTTTGATTTATTTATGGAATACCAGTTGGAAAAATCCAAGAGTTTTTCCCACTTGTCTTTCTTCTTATTGCATAGCCTAATTATAATTTTTTTCTGAAGTGGACTCTCTTACTGGCTGTATCATTTACAACAACACTAGTGCAGTGTCATTACAATAACCATAAAATAACGATAAATCGAGCTAAATCAGTTTAGTATTCTGCTTTAATCGTCTATCCAAAGTTTGAAGCTGAGTTTCTTGACGTGCGTCTTTAAATGAATCTCCAGATGGTGGTTCTCCAGTCTCTCCACAAGTACCAGCCCAGGCTCCATGTGGTGGAAGTGAACGAGGATGGGACAGAAGACACCAGCCAACCAGGAAGAGTCCAGACTTTCACCTTCACAGAAACGCAATTCATCGCCGTCACAGCTTACCAGAATACCGATGTACGACCACTTAATATTTGACACAACACAGCAAAAGTCCACCCAAAAGTCTCTCATGCATCTTAAACAATTTCATTATAATTGAAAAAAGAGGCCGAATTTTCTACATTTTTAAATATTACTGATTTTACTTATTTATTTTGACGATGCATATTTTAATGGGAATCACGAAAATAAAGACTAAAATTCCAGCAAGACGTTGAGTGGGAATGACCTCATCCTATTGGTGCAATTTCTCACAAAAACTAAAACTCAATACTAAATTAGAAACATTATTTTTGCAATTGACGCTGCAGTGCGCCGATCTCCAAACACACGCCTTCGTTTTCTAATCACTGCATTATTTTTTTCCACAGATTACGCAACTGAAAATTGACCACAATCCGTTTGCAAAAGGATTTCGGGACAACTATGACACGTAAGATTTTTGGACTTTTATTCGATTGTAATTTTGTTAACTGTAGCCTATTTATTTTATTACAAGCTGCTGTAATTTTAGTCCATAAAAAGTCTTAATGAATAATCAGCTTACCTCTTATTAAAAAGGCACTTCTATGATTCTGCTAAATATTCAGTGAATTGCTATCCAAATCAAAGGGGGCTCATTACGAAAATGAAACGAACATGCGCCTAAAAAATGATTGTTTTAGTACTTTTGAACTGACTGCAACTGAATCAACTAATTTTCAGATTTAACAGCCAGAAATGTCATGTGAATATTTGACAAAAAAATAAAACATTAATAGGCCTATCCAAATATTCGTTAAAATTGTGCTATAGTCCATTGATGACAATATTCCTCGTCCATGTGAGTTCGACTTATCTTGCACTGAAAATAAGTGCATATTGGCGAGCGATTTTAATATTGATCCGTAAAATTCAGATGTGAAACAACTGAACATAGCGATAACTTTTTGGCAATGCAACATTGCATGTATCAATGTTTTTTTGTTCTTTATATAAGGTAGTGGGCCCATTTCCAAACACTCCACTTGCGCAAATTTGGTGCCATAAATGTTTTGAAACCCTGCTGTAAAACATTCCCCTCTTATGAGATGTGAGAATCTACTAAATAAAATGAAATGGATATTGACCTACAATTCTTTGATTTTTAGAGAACAAGCCATAGAGCACGGTTTAGTTACTGAATTGTTTCTCTGTTTTTCTCTCCATCTTTTCAGTGTCTACACAGGCTGCGACATCGACCGCCTAACTCCATCACCGGGTGACTCTCCGCGTTCACAGATCGTGCCGGGTGCGAGATATGCCATGCCTAGCTCTTTCCTGCAGGACCAATTTGTCAGCACTTATGCCAAATCTCGCTTTCACCCTGGCATGGGGACTGGTCCTGGCACGGAGCGCAGCGTCCCACTCGGCAACAGCTTGCTATCCCCGCAGCAAACCGAGGAGCCCACTGTTGCCACCCCCCCGCAGCGATGGTTTGTCACCCCTGCCAACAACCGACTGGACTTTGCTGCCTCGGCATACGACGCCGCTGATTTCGCCGGTAACGCGGCCACCTTGCTGTCCTACGCAGCGGCCGGAGTGAAAGCTCTTCCCCTGCCGACTGCAGGCTGCTCCAACCGGCCTCTTGGCTATTACGCAGACCCGTCAGGCTGGGGAGGACGCACGCCGCCGCAGTACTGTGGCGTAAATAGCAAATCCAGCTCGGTCTTTTCCTGCTGGCCCGCTAACTCTATCGGTGGAAGAGCGGGCACCAACTACCTGGCTGAGGAGGGAGACTCCATCCCGACAGAGAGGTCACCGATCGGCGGCTCGGATGAGACCAAACCCAAAGACATGACATCAGAGTCGAGCTGGATAGAGACGCCGTCCTCCATTAAGTCCATTGATTCAAGCGATTCTGGTATCTTTGAACAGGCCAAAAGGAGAAGAATCTCACCTTCTGCCACGCCGGTTTCAGAGACAGTGTCCCCTTTAAAATCTGAGCTGCTGGCACCCAGAGAGTGTGAGAAAAACTGCACAAAGGACATTGGTTATTACAGTTTCTATGCTCACAGTTAAAAACAATGAAATGTGAATCTATCTATCTGTCTATCTATCTATCTATCTATCTCAATCTAGGCCTATGTCAATAAAAAAAAGATGAGAAGGACTGTCACCTCCACATTTGATGGCCAAAGTGTAAATTCTTCCACTACTGACTACTCAGTTCTGTCTTGGGCGCCTTGTCTCCACACTGTTAAGTAAAAAAAACAACCCTGTAATTATGAATATACTGTATATAATATTAAACATTTTGGTGATAGTGATTAGATGTACACAAAATAGATGAAATCTGATTCATAAGTAGTGTTTTAAAAAGCGAAGCCTCTTCTGTTAAGTAGCCTAAACTGTTAGTAAAGAAAGATATTGAGGATCTGTACATGAAATGTTCTTGTGTAGCATATGCTGGCATAATAATCCCTGTCAGTGGAAAAAATTATGTATTTTGTACTTTATCAAAGCTGTAGGCTACCAAAAGTTTATGACGTTACCGATCACTGCTACATTCATGATACCTGTGGTTAAAGAAGTTATAAATGTTGGTAATGTAGACTTAGAGTCTTTTTGGGTTTTTAAAATTTATTTATTTCAGCCGCTTATTTTTCATAGCCTGTATGCTATGCTGTTGTGAAAATCTCCGTATCTGCTGTAATGTAATTGAAACGTAATAAATGATGTTATCATGAGGACAAGTAAGTAATGCGTTTTCTTTAATTAATATCACACTCCTATTAAAATGATTTGCGTTAAAAATGTCTTTAAAAACAGACAAAGAATTTTATCTGGCTATTTTTCCATGAACGTATCATAGAGCATCTTTCCAGTAATTAAGAGCGGTTTTCTGAGGACGCTGCAAAGGTCGAACGAAAGTGAACGAAATGAAGAATATTTTAATAACAATTAGAAATTACCCCAATTAGACGATGCTTAAGAGAGACACTCATGTCTCTCGTCCCCACGAGACATTTTCATTTGTTTTTTTTTTTGTGTTTTTTTTTTATTTTTTTATTTTTTTTTTTAATTGGAGACCCTGCCCTCTTGTGTGTCTACTGATTGGTCCAGAAAAAAAATTGGGGAAAAAAAACCTACTCGTGGATTCAAAGGTCTGTTTAATGATATTTCTACGTGGCAAAAACGGCACAGCAAAAAAAAAGTTCAATTAAAGAAGGCACAAAAATGGGTGTCTAATAATGGGGAACACTGTGAGCAGAGCTGTTATAAGTCAATGTATAACTTTTATATCCGTCACAGTTCAAAGTGGTCCAGGTGGTTATTAAAGGTATAGACTACCTGACTGATCTTTAATCTGACTCAACAATAAGGGGCCAACATTTGGTTGGAATGACTGTGTTTGCCAATCTAAGAGGGCGAAAACTTTTTTGTTGCTGTTGTTTTTTGGTCATGGTTACACACACTGAAAAAAACTGTGAAGTTGACAAGTTTTCTGTTCGGCAGCCAAAGGAAGTGACACATCAAAAAGAAAAGTCTTGCCTGTGTGAAAATGTGCAAAGGGCCAGAACAGACCCGCAGAAGACAGCACGTGATTTGATCAAATATGTGCTTGTGTGTCTGGAGAAAAGAAGAGCCCGCGCACTGCTCTTGCTCAGCATCACTATTTATTGATCATACTAACGTTTCGGTTTCCAACGCACCTGCATCTGAGATAGATGGATGTGCGAATACCTCCTTGAATAAAATATGTACTGAAAGTTAACATTTACTATTAACTGATTGCAGATGAATTGGTTAATTTCTGATTGGACGATTCTATATATGCTCTGCTTTAATCATCAAAAATATTGAACACTGATATCAAATTAATGACGTCATGAAATATAATTAAAACGGATACATAATAAGCTCAACGTGCACTTAATTGGAATTTCAGTGTGAAGGAGATGCTCACAGCTGTCAATAAGATGTGTGACATTTAGCTTGTCATAAAGCTTCTGTGTGTGTGTGTGTGTAAATGCTCACTCTGACTGTCAGCTAGGCCGTCCCAGGGATAAACAGCAGATGGCGATAACTGAATGCAGGTCCTGTAATCAAACAGCTTTTCATTATGTGGCCCGGAGCTGTCAGAAGGGCAGCTATGAGAAATCTGAAGCGCACTGATTTAAAAAAAACACAAAACATCTATAAACAAACTTCTATTTATGACTCAGTTGAAGGCCGTACTGCGGTTTGCCTCTGGATTCAACTACACATGGACTGCGATCCAAACCAGATGGCGATACTTCATCAGTTAAAGGAATCCCTGCTGTTACAGTAAAAACACATGCAGATGAACACATCAACGAGGGAAGTAAACACTCTCCCTGATCACAACAATAAGTCGCAATGCAAATACAAGTGTAAAAATAACACCTATCCTTATGTAAATGTATGTATTGGCATGGGTGGCTGGAACAGTCCTGCACCCACATGGACAAACTTGGACCCTCTTCAGGGTAAAGGCCTACATTCATCCCCAAGTTCACTTACGTCTACACAAACCTTGTAAAAATCCTCATCTTCCTCATTCCTCAATCTTTTTGCAATAATTGGATAGATATTGATTCTCAGAGGTAGTAATCTTGCTAGTGGACATTTCAACAACCCTGCCTTTACAAGTGGGGTTAAAGGTGACAATTTCAGGGGCCTAAAGTTGGAGAGAGAACGGGGGCCAGAATGACTATGCCCGTTATTGTAAATCGTATGATCTTATTGCTCCACAATAACACCCCCAAACAATTATTAATTATTTAATTTGGGATTTTGAGGTTGGTCCCTTAGTTTCTGCCTTTGCTCTGAGTTTGCATGTGTTTATCAACAGTGGGGAACTTGATCCAGCAGTAGGCTACTACATCTGCTAAGACTTTCCATCTTAAGTTAATTGTAAGGCTACAGGATGCCTCAGAAGACTGAGAAAAGCAGCTGTCTCAGAGTCTACATTTTATGGGACAGACACAAAATCATTATCCCCAGAGAATTTGTAAATATCATTCAAAAATTATGCAAATTTACTGATGTCAGTACACTAACAATTTCTTACCTGGCATTTTGGAGTTTAATTTCCACGGAGAATGGTATGAGTGGGATATCATGTGAGGAAATATGGGGAAAACACTGAACACAGATTGCGGAGCAGAGAGTTGGAGTGCAGCATTTTCTGCTAAAATAGTCCTCGTGAGTAAGTTTATGCCCACTGAGTCAGACACTAATAAAAACCAGAAATTGTTATATAACTTGCAATGACAGACAGCACACCTCGCGGGACATGTTACACAGAAAACATGGTCTCTTTCCTCACCTCTGCGTCTGAAACAAAAGGCTAAACATATCGAGAGTGACGCGTCCACGTCAGCTTGCAGAGATGCGCACGTTTTTATGAACGAGGAGAGCAGCATGAGAGGCGCAAATCATCACCGAGCTGCTGACCGACGCTGTGTGGTCGCTCAGTTGCTGCTACACCTGCCGGGATTATACACAGCGAAGGTCTCTGCTCCATCTCTCTGGTACCGTGAACTGCTGAGAGGGGAAGATGGAATCCACTGACCAAGGCGCTCAGATAGAGCCGCTGCTGACAACGGTAAACAGCACTGATCTCTTGGGACAGATATTTACTTATGTAGATGAATATTTCATGACGCCTTTTTATCCAGACTGTCAAGCTTAATAATGTGCTATATGCTATTAGAAGACTAATGGTAAAATGTAAAAGATGTTATTAAAAATGCAAGAATTTCTTCAGGAGGCAGATACAACCTGTTTAAGTCAATGCCTCCCCACCTGTGGAGCTTTGAGCAGTTGTATACTCACTTACAGAAAAGGAATTCATCTCTCTAATCAAGCGGAATGACATGTTGGCTTGCAATATATGGCATCATTAAAGAAAAAGATGAAAAATCTAGCACATGTGACTTAATCTTCAGATACATGATGTGAAAGTTTCTGAATAGAAACAGGCACTCCCAGGAGACTTTCACCGGTTCTCCTTTTGTTTCAGTATGATTCTGTTTTACAGTAAAACAGTTTTACAGTAACATGTGCCGTAGGAGTGATTAAGTGATGTCCAATTACTTTGTGCCATATCATTTTATATATGACAAATCCCTGGTGTGCCAGGTGTCCTGTTAATATAGTAAATTCAGACAGAAGTGACCTTGTGTCATCTTATGTTGTAATAAAATTGTGACATAGATTTAGTGCAAATGTATGGTGGGGTGATGCTGTTGTGACACAGCTACAGGCTGTACAAATGCACACTCGGGCAGCTAGCAAGTATTTTTGGAGAAATCCTGTTGATTTAAAAGAAGTCTATCAGGGGATGTTCTCAGAGACATGTGGGCCCATCCTCGTTGGTGCTTGCTGATCACTTTGGAGGAGATTTGTTTGTCATTATTCATTTGCTGTTTACATCAAAACAGATTTTTCCATTTAGCTGAAGGTTTTAGACTGATAAGCTTTTGGCTGAGAGTTTCTTTGCCCTGGTACTACTTTTAGAGGCATGTGGCTTTACTTTCATAATGTAAGGTCGCGACCTGACCTTAAAGGTTACTGATTTGGAGAAAAACATTTTTGAATGTGAAAGTGTTTTGAGTGGCTGACTCCTGAAGTTTGGAACTTTTTAGATTAGACTGAATACTGGAATATTCATACTGTGTGTGTGTGTGATATATATATATATAGCCTGAACAGTTCTACCTGTTGAACTAAAGTGAAGATTTTTTATCTTTCAGGTCAATTCTTCCTTTGGCTCATCAGTTGGGCGCAGAAGTTTGGTGAGTTACATTTCCTGGATTTTATGGCTTCGATCACTATGAGGATCAAAGTTAAAATGAAAAACTAGCATATAAAATGTACATCAGGTACTAAGTAATTGATTTTTCTTAGATCAAATTCTAAAGAGTGCAAGTAGAAGACAGACTCACTGGTGGAGCTGCAGAAACACTCTTGGAGTTGATTTGATGCAACATGACAAGCTTATCTATAGCTTTACTTTACATACATATACAGAGGAAAGAGAGGAGACATGGTATGAATCAAGCTTTGTCTTTGATAAGATGCTGCTGGGCAGCAGCGATGATGTCACAGCTATAATCTCATGAAGAGAGACTGGTGGCTCTGTCGATAGATGCTCAATCACAAATTACAGTTGTTTGACACAACAGAAGGGCATCAGCGTCTATCAGGCATGGTGTGAAGCAGGGCAGCAGGAGTTTGCACCACAGAGCTCAGCCTTTAGACTGTGTTGCACTCTGTCTAAACTGATTAGATAGCAGAGGACACAGAGGGAAAGCTCATGCATTCTGAAAACGTGGAGGCTCCTTGGCTCTTCAAACATCAGGTAGGACAAGACTTGATCTTCATCTTCACTGTTGTAACATTATGGCTAATGTACTCACTGGTTTGATTGAGGAAATATTAGAATTGTTATGTGGCAAGGTGTGTTTAACAGGACAGAATTTTTGGACATTTTGTAGATAGGGACCCTTCTCTCGAAGTGCCCAAAATGAGCATAAAATCCTGGCAAAAATGCAAAAGTAGAAAAGAGGTTTTTCCTGTTGACCCCTACTGATCCATCTTACAGTTTGTAAATGGATGCAGATATGAAGTCCGCCAAAAGCTGTAAAACACCTTAAATAGCATCTCTGAAAATAAATAAATAAATTTAGTGCGGCTGTGACCTCTTAGAGGATGTCGAAGTTTATAGCAGAGACATTTAAGGATTACAGTGCATTTTGTGCCACATGAAAGCCTGTACAGTTAATGATATTGCTGCCACTGATGGTTCCAAAATTGCCACAGCCATCTGTAGGGATCAGATCCAAGTATGTGCCACATCCTGTGATATCACTTCAGCTGTGTGATTTGCCAGTCCCTCAACATGATTTTGTTAGATGATTATTAGTGGGGTGTAGTTTTGCCTGGGGTAAAATTGGACCTTTTCTTTGGATTCCTGTTTTTCTTCAGTACCTACTTTGTCTTGAGAACCGAGCTTATTGATCTGATCTTGTTCTGATCAGCACGTGTGAATTAGCAGATCAATCTGTTGTGGTCGTTATGTGTTAACATCCTAGCATCTCTGTCAAATCAACCCCTTTAAAAATGGCACAAAAACAGCAAACTCAGCTTAAAAAAAAAACAGCTTTATGTATGAGTCTGTTCATATGGTTTTATACAGAACTACCACGGCAGCTGCTTCAAGTGGGTCTTCAGAGGCCTTAACTGATTATGGTGCACTTATTAAGGAATATGATGGTAAAATATATGAGGTCCTCCCAAGAGAGTTTTCCTCCTGAGAACAGAACAGATTGGAAATTATTTTTAAAGTGCTAGACATTACAATTGGTAAGACACATTTCTCTATACTGAGTTCACTCTTTCAAAACTCTCCACACAGATCTCTTCACCTACGTGCAGTTCATCTCACATCCAAAATGCACCAATGCAACCAAAAGACTTCATAGACATCAAGGATCAACTATTGTACCAGAACACCGACAACATTTGTCTACCAATAGTAACACTTCATTATTCGTTATATATTGAGCGTAAAAATCCCTAACAACAGGTAGTATTACAATTTGTTTCACTATTGTCTTTGTAAAAGTATCTTTTATTTATGTAGCATAAACCAAGATTCCATTACAACAAAAAATCTTCATTGCATCTATATGTACATACACAAATATACACAGTAATATATACAGTAAATGCCACAGAAATTGCCAAACAAATATCTTGCAAAACACCTGGGAAAGGATCTTTTCGCATGTCTGATCCATTCCTGGAAAATCCTCTACAGATATGTCCAGACATCCAGCAATCATTGGATTGTGATGTTGAAGCCTACTCACTTGCCCCCTTTCCTCACCTGGCACAAGTATTTCATTTCATCAAGAAATGAAAATAGTCAGTATTTTTTAAAATTATTTATTAGATGTAGATATAGCAGAATGTAGCAAATTGCAGTTCAATGCACAATAATTTTGTGTTATGTTAGGTTTTGAATGTACATTTATTAGTTTTTACAATAGTATGTAAATATGTGCAAAATGTACTGTAAATACAGAGTTTTGGTGGTGGTTGTGTTTGAGTGAGAAAACAGTTCATGGGTTTTTAATGATGTGGTCATTGAATGCATTTTGTGTCAAAGCAGTGAAAAGTGAAGTGATCCAGAGTTTAGTCCACAATGACTTCTGCTGTACTGACTGTGTGAAGAGTTTTGAAAAAGTGAACTCTTACAGTAGTTACAGAAGTATTACAGTAAGAAATGCATGTTACCAATTGTAAAAAACTGTAGTACAGTTTTTAGAGATGTAATCATTGCATGTGAGCACAGTGCACATTTAATATGGGCTAATGTTGCTGGTGTTTTAGTAACAAATGCTGGCACTTTAATCTGAGCAGGGATGTTGATTCATGCCCTGTATATCTGCAGACAGATTATCAACATCAGCCTTGTGGTCTGGCCAGCCCATGTGGCACTGCAGCTGTGAACACCAGTGCCCTTCAATATCATAATGCCTCGATGGTCAACTGGTGGTCAAGATGGCTCCGGGAAAAGCTGATATCAAGCAAGCTTTCAGGATAAAAATACCTACTGTGATAAGTGCTTTGAATCTGTTTGTAATTTCCAGCAGACAGGCTTGACCCTGCAGAGCTCCCTACAGCAGTAAAGGCAGTGTTTGTTTTGCTTTCTTAATCCCAGCTGTTGCTGCCTGGATTTACAGTAAATGACACTACCAAATGAGTTTTACTCTTAAATCCATACCATTGGTGCACTAATCAACACCAGCACGGTGCCAAGCTCCAACAAGTAATATGCCTTAATATTGGGAGTGTTTATTAGTCACACATTTCACAGATTGTAGCAAATCTGTTGTTTGATGAATGTTTGTAGTCGTGATGGTGGTTTTCCTTATTATTTTGTATCAGCTAGGTGTTTAAAGTGTAAAATGTAATTATAGGATGCAGTTTGTTTTTAACCCCACTGTGTTACTCTACAGTGGCAGTTGTTTAGTCTGTCAGTCCAACACTTGGGTCCAGAGTGAAAAATCGGGACAACTGGATTCTCATGACAATTAGGAAAGACATTCATGGTCCACAGAGGATCAATCCTAGTAACACTGGTGATCCCCTGACCTTTAATCAAGCGTCACCAATGGATCACGGATTCATGTGTCCTACTCTTCTGTGTATGACAACATAAGTAACTGAATACCTGATAGCTTGCCAACATTAGCATGTTAAAATGGCGATGAAGTAAAAGGAGTGTTAAAATGACAATTTGTGAAGTAAGCGATACCTAGCCCCGATTGTTGCCTCTCATGTGTTAGCATACATTTGGGTCACAGAGGTAACCATCAGTTTTGAATTGGAAACAGAGTCTCACCTTGGGAAATGGGTCAGCGGTCGGGAATATTATTTCATCCAGATGATTAGAAGAGTCTTTAAGGATTCTGAAAATACAGCCAGAACAGCAGTAAGTATTTTTAAACGACCTTCTCGGTTTTTCAAACATTAAATGGTTAGTTTGACCGCGGGACCATTTGTGAAGAAATAAACACAACAAGCGAATATATGCCCTTCTGGGTTCACAACAGGAGGCGCACGCATCTCGGTGAATTTCACCGCCTTCTCCGGGAACTGCGTCAAGATGACTGACGCTTCCGGCTCTACTTGGGCTGACCAGTGCCAGGACTTACTACCACAGCGGAATGAAACAAAAATAAACATATTTTGCTGTGATTTAATTGCAATAAACGGATCAAAAGGATGCCGAAATAACAACATCATGATGTCGATTTGTTAAAAGTCTGAATTCATGCCTTGTCAGATCTGTCCGCAAGATAACAAGCAAATAACTTTTTAAATGCTTGTTTTGTGAATGGAGTTCGGATCGATCAGGGTCAGTGACTTGGTACATAGTAAAGTACAACCGACAATTGCAATCAAGTAACAGACACATATTTTCAGAACTTACCAGGTAGTCCAACTTCCTCGCTTAGTTTTCTCCAAGCAATCTTGTTTTGTCCGGTCTCTGTTTAAAATGAAGTAGTATCATAGAGCTCGTCCACAGTCGGCTATTTTCTCCTCCATTTCTGATTCAACGTCAGGACGTCAGTGACGTCAGGAGGAAACTCAAACGCTGATAGGCTTTCGCGACTTTAGCATCACGCGAATTTATCGCTTCATTCGTGTCGCGTCGCCGGCGCGAATTCGCGTCTTTGCGCGTCTTTGCATTTACTTTGTAGCCTATGTAATCTCAAAACAAGAAAAATACAATTCGCTTTTGGTGGGAACACACAAAACAGAGATAAAAGGAGAGAGAGTAATGGTCATTCATCAAATGAATGCTATGCTGCACCGAGTGCGCTGGATGTGCAAATAGGTAACTGATTGCCAAGATGTTAGCCAAAACCATTTTATGTGTTAATACTGTGTGACAGAGTTATGTGCTTTTTAACGTTAGCTTGTTATGAAGTTCAAGGTTTTGGAAATTATTCTCATATAGTCATATCATAAGTAGCCTAACCTAGATTAAAAAAAAAGTTTTTTGCTAACATCTTCTCAGGTTTCTGATTGCACCATGACGATACTTGTTTGTTTTGTTCCTATACATACTGAAGAAGCACAGTGGTGACCTGCTGCCTGTCCACTGTTTGAGACTGTATATTTTAGCTGTGAATGCTCATACCTAGTTGTGATGGTGTGTTGGTGTTCAGATCTGTGTAATGTTGAAAAGCTCCAAAATCTGTGTTATTATAAAAAGAGGTAAAAGGAGGCATTGCGTTTTTATCCTTGCATGCACTGTTAAATGAAAAATAATGATTTCTGTTCCCTCTTACCACCTACTCCCTCTCATCTTCTTTTCCGAGTGTTACATAAAGAGCACAGAATGCTGGTTCTCTCAGTGATCAGGCTCTAATCAAGTAGATCCATGTGCTCTAAGCCATCTCCTGCTTTGGCAACAACAGTGTGTCCTGCTGCATTTCTTTTGCTGAGCTGTCAAAAATTGTAACTGGTTGTGGTAAACTGCTTATTAACTTTTGTCACATGTGGAACGGGTGTCCAGTACTTATGAGGGTCAGCCTGATGGCTCTGTAGGACATTCAGTATTCTGTCTCGTAATCTGACAAAAGCTCTGCGCTGAGGATTATGTTCTTTTCGCAATGCTTGTTTTCTGTCACTTCTGTATTTGAATGTCTGTCTGGCCTGTTAAAAACATGGGAAATGCAATTTGGATAACCTCCACGTGGGCCAGTCTTATAACTTGCACGCTTGTTGCAATGAGAAATAGTAACATAACATCAAAGCGAATAATTATAAAACTTTCATTTGTTTGGAATGTAGCCTGATGAATTGTTTTATCACTCTCCTCCAATTAAGAACAGGGGTAATGTATTGTTGTAACTGGATAAGTGTGGGTGGTAGAAGAAGATGGATGAATCGGTGATTAAAATTTAAAAAAACAACTAAATGAAATGATAAAATACAAAACAGCCAGCTGAGGAAAATACGAACTCTGAATGAAGTCAAGCAGGGATTCACCTTTTGAGCTCGAGTCCCATTAACAAGGTAGCACAGGTCACTGCAAAGGTAGCACCTTGAACAGAAGTAAAACTTTGATTGTAGGTGGGTAATTTATTGTTCCCTTTATAAAAAAGCTTTCTGTTTGGACTATTATGATACTCTTTCCTCTTCAAGATGAGACGTGCAATTAGTTTCCGTGGCAACTGTGCTATTCGGTTGGATAATATGTTTGTTCATAATGCCCTCGACTGTGAGGCAACACCAAGTCAACAATCATTTTATTTCATGCTATGTTCAGGAGGCATTAGTATACTGAAAGATGTGTCATGTCATGTTCCAGTTCCAGCTGTGTTGATAAGAAATCGTATGACTGTGATCTTGAATAATGGTTATAATGTTGAATATGTGTTTGTATGTGTGCGTCTGTTTGCCACCATGTGTCCAACAGAGGAATGATGACGAGGCTGTGGTGGACAGAGGAGGAACACGGTCCCAACAGGGAACCAACTTTGGGCAGGAAGATCTTGAAGGTACCTGGACGCACACTGAATGCATCTGGAATACAAAAAGCTTCAAGTAGTGAAAGGCTGCTGCGGCTGAGTCCGCCTACTCTGTCCTTAAAACTGCTGCTTTCCTCTTGACAGCTTTTTCATAGTTAAAAAACAAGAGCAGAGTGGGAGGTAGAAACTGTGGGGGAGCTGAGTTCACAGCAGTAATTTCATAACCACTGAAAAACATGGACAATCAAAACAAAAATACAAACAGTATGATTGAGGAACTTTGGTTTAACTCAAGGCCAGCAGCTTTCCCCATCTGTACCTGCAGACACAGATAACAATACACAGCCTTTCAGTTTTAGCTTTGCAGTAAAATTAAAAGTAAAATTAACATTGGCCATCATCTTTGTAGTAAGTTAAGCTTGAGATGCTGCAAAACATATGAGAATCCTTTTGCAATGTGTAAGCAGTTGTAACAAATATTATACTGTGTGTGGTATTTCTTTAAGAAGAATGCAACCTTATTAAACCCAACTTGAATTTACCGAATAAATTGGTTAAAAAACGGGTGTCAATAAGTAATTCAACAACATCACATGTGCAGTGCATGGGTAATGGCATGCTTTGGTTTATTTTTTTTAAAATTACAGAATACTTTCATTAATCACTTGTGTTATGCACCCAGCATTTTGGCATAGCTGTACCGATCATTCTGCAGAGCACTGTGTGTACTGTATGGGGTTGTCTGAATCGTCTTGCCATACTGCAGTGAGCTGAGTGGGCTGACTTACGAGTGCAAACACAGACATGCTCTCTCTCTCTCTCTCTCTCTCTCTCTCTCTCTCTCTCTCTCTCTCACTCTCTCTCTCACTCACGCTGTCTCATACCTGCACAAACACAAACATGGACACTCATACATAGTTGTGCAAGGCATTTAAAAGGTAAAATGCATGGATACACAAATCATCAACCAGGCAACACAAATTCTCACAGCCACGGGCCATGAGTTTATGCACAGTGGACATAAACATAAATCCCTCATTATTAGATTATTGTAACATTACAATTTACACATCATGGTCAAACATTTATTTGCATGGAACCGAAAGAGATCATGATATTTCCTATTTTATTTCATACATAATTGGGGACAAGATGGTTTTTTATGATGTGTAGACTTTCATGATAGTGGATTATTGTGGCTTGTTTTTGTCGTGATTATTTATTTATTTTCTTTAGAAATGAACTAGCCAATATTACGTATAGCTGCTAAAAGCTGCTGAAAGAATCATCTTTTCCAACAACAGTTTCTTTGTTGTTTTCTTGTTAAACGTCACTAATGGAAAACCCTTCAGTAACCTTATTTTTATGTTGGCAAGGCAATTCTGTTAATGTTCCATTGTACATTCATAACAGGTGGTATTAGCTTGATGCTCAATGTGGCATGGTACATTATATGGCAGCAGTAACATATTATCTCCTCGAGCAATGCACCTAATCACAATAAAACCATTCAGGATGTAGCAGAAACCCATGATGAATGATATAAAGCTTAATGGAGTAACACAAAGAAGTAGTGCTAAACCATGATCAGTGAAATCACAATGATTATCTGTAAAGCTTCTGAAAGCACACGCACACACACACACACACACACACACACACACAGGCACGTTGCAGTTGATCTTCCTCTAACTGCTGTGGGATGGGTCCCCAGGCCACAGGACTCTCTACATTGGGGTCCACGTCCCCTTGGGCAGTACCAGGCACCGCAGCCATCGCAGGCACCATCACCGTGGAAACAAACACAGGAAGAGGAGCAGGGACCAGGCCCCCACCTTGGTGGAGGGTAGAGAGTCTCCTGTTTATGGTACAGGCCACAATCATGGATGTGCATGCATTATAGCATAGGAGAAAAAACAAGTATGCCTTTGGTCATTATCTCTTTGTATGACCATTTCAGTTTGAACCACTCACTGCAATTCCTTGTGTTCCCAGACACTCCCTCCCAGAGAGTGCAGTTCCTGCTGGGCACTGAGGATGATGATGAGGAGCATATTCCTCATGACCTCTTCACAGAGATGGATGAAATCTGTGTGAGGGATGGAGAGGATCCTGAGTGGAGGGAAAGTGCCAGGTACTGTTAGACTGTCAAGTCACTGACATAGCATCTGCACATAGTCATGACCCACATGACTGAAAGCTCTGATTGAATGGACTATGCCCACGATTGCACTTATACTGATGAGAGATGTCTATGTGTCTAATGTTTGTATTTCCATTACATTAAGTAATTACAATGCATTGTTGCCATTGCCAGGGTAATTAACTTTTTGTTATGATATTTCTTTGATAATTGTCAAGCTGTAGAATTGATTTATCATATGAATTATAGTCTTCTGTTAAAATGGTAGATCAGACATATTTTATTTATAGTGATACCCTGATGAGACGCAATAAGGAAGGGGAGTATATGAGTAAAACTCAGAGAAAGAAAGACATATTAGAGCTAAATGTGAGGAGAGAGGGACCCAGAATGAATTAGTGTTGTTATTGCAGCTAGAACAGATGGCCCGCCAGTTTGCTGTCTGCTGGCCTCTCCTGACTGGTACTCAAACTCCTGTTACAGGTGGCTGAAGTTTGAGGAGGATGTTGAGGACGGAGGAGAGCGATGGAGTAAACCCTACGTAGCCACTCTGTCTCTACACAGCCTGTTTGAGCTGCGAAGCTGCATTATCAACAGCACTGTGCTGCTCGACATGAGGGCTAATACCATTGAAGAGATTGCAGGTAGTGAGACACAGTTGTAGCAAGTGACAAAGTTACTGTTTTTGTCAACTTAAGACCGTTGTCTTGGTGACTATTCAATTTTGTAGGGCTCCTTACTACATAAAGTAGCTTGAATTGTACCTTTGAGGGGCAAAATGCTTTTGGCTTACTTCTCACTTCATGTACAAAGTAGGAAAATCTGTTTTCTTAACGCTGTGACTATGTGCTCCTTATATTTGTTTGACGCACTGTTTGTAATCTAGGAATATGAGCTTACTCATTCTTTGCACTAAATAAGTCGCACTGGACAAAAGTCCCAGCTATAACCCTGAAACATGAATCCAAATAGCTTGTCTGTGTCCACCTCAGACATGGTCTTGGACCACCAGGAGTTATACTCACCGCTGGGAGACGAGCTCAGAAAGAAAGTGCGTGAAACACTGCTGAAACAGCACCATCACCAGAACCACAAGAAGCTGGCTAATCGCCTGCCGATTGTACGCTCCATTGCTGACATGGGTCGACGGACATCTGAGCTCCACCTGGACAAGAATGGTGAGAAAACCGGAGAGCTGTGATACCGCCCTCTATTGCAGTGGTTCCCAACCTGGGGGTTGTGACCATCAAAGAGGTTGCAAGATACATCTGAGGAGGTGATTAACATGATAGGAAAGCAGAAAAACATAATTATGATATGCAATATATATATTTTTAAGGCTTTTCTAAATTTGCATTTTTCATTGTGAATTGTTGGACAATTTTACTTTTTTAGGCCTCTATAATTATTTAAATAAAACATTCTGAGAAGGCAAAATCAGTATTGGGTTGAACTCGTCACAACATGTTGACATACTATATGCAAACTGTTAGAAGGGGTCCAAGTCCTTAAAATCTTTGTTTTAAGGAGTCGCAAGTCAAAAAGGTTGGGAACCACTGCTTTACTGGATTCTGTAATAAATCTGGTCAGTAGTGCTTAAGTGTGGATTCTTTGTAAATGTGCAATATGTGTATGTGTCTTATAAGCATATGGTCTTAACTTGCGTATGTTCCCATCTTTTCTTCATTCCTGATTCTATCCACCACCCACCATCTGCCCACCCACCTGCCACAGCCCCACTGAAGTCAACAGGTGCTGGTTTATACAGTATGCCCTTGTCCCTTTACCAGCTTCTACTTAAATAACATATTGTAGAGGGGAGTATTCTCTTGATTTGTGTTGATACTGGCAGCTCAAAATAGGTTGCTTTTGTTGGGTTGAAGTGGTTGAGTTAAAAAGAAGATTAAAAAACAATGTTCAAAAGTACATTCTATAAATATACAAATTTGTTTGCTGTTGGTCTTCACAGTACAAGAACTATTTGTTTGAATTCTGGGCTAAATTTAGCCCAGAACAGGCTTGCAATTGGAAGCATCACTTGCCTATATCTTTGCCAACTACATTTTATGAGCTTCAGGTTTGCCAACACTTCACATGACAATATTCGTTACGCAGAACACACCCAACTGTTTGTTAAATCATTTTCTAGTTTATTAGAAATCTTCATCACAAGCAATTTAATTTCACTGGTGTGGCAATTTTAAGCTCATTTCAAAGCAACAATCTCTGTAAGCTCCACGTCATGCTTCGTGAGCGCATTAAACGCTATAATTTGTGTTAATTTGTTAATTTTTGACCCTGACGTTTAATGAATATAGAAATTAGGCCAAAACCTGTCAGGCAGCTTGGCAGTAATCACGTTAACGTGAGCCTGGAATTTTTGAGACAACAACAGTGATGAAAATCTGGGTGGTTTTATCCACAACAGCGCCGGTAAAATCTGACCTCCATGATCTGTGTGTCATCCTCACTAATCTTTTCCTTTCTAAAGATATTCTGTATAAAAGGTCAGTCTCATTATATTTAGTGAAGTCATCAGTTTCTGAAATGCTGAAATGTTGAGAAATTCTTGGAATTGATTCATAATTCTCCTGTCTGGATTATCCAGGTCAGATGACGTCCTCCCAGTCTCAGTTAGCGGGTCCAGACGGGAAAGGGGACGTCAGTAGAGAGAATAGTTCTGTGGACTTCAGCAAGGTATAGTACACACACTGTGCACTTGCACTGTAACACATACAGTCCTGTGTTTCTTAAGTTATGTGCATAATGTCAGAAAACGTGTACTTTACTTAAGTATTTCCATTTCATACTACTTCTACTTCCCATTTCATAGGGAAACATTTGACAGCTATAGTTACTAATTAATTTGTAAAGTAAGACATGCAAAACATATCATCTTATAAAATAGAACACATCAGTATAGATAAAATACCTAAGTTATGCGAACTAGCTCCAGCTACAACAATAATATGCTGCCTTCACATAATAATTCAGTATTATAATATATAATAGCAGTCACAGGGGACATTGCATGAGTACTTTTGATACTTAAATACTTATAATTTGCAGATAATACAAATAACATACTTTTATCTTAGTATCTTTATATGTATTGTTACTTTTACTTATGTATAGGATCTTGTATTCCTGCCAAAAGGGACTGATTGCACTTTTATCAGAGTGGGTATTATAGTGTGGAGCTGTCAGGATATGGTACTGTATGTAACAGTAGCCCAAATGTAATTCTCACTAAAAGTATGTCATATTTGACGAATGTGAGCAGACTGTTATTTAATTGTGTGTTTTGAACAACGGACAGGAGGTCATTGTTGGTATTTTTAATGGAAAGGTCTAAGGGATTAGGATTAGAACCATGTTAAGTATTCAGCACCGATGATAACCACATGACAGCCACACACAGCAAAGACAAAGATAAAATCCTTGTTGAAACCTTTTTGTCCATGTTTGAACTGTTTCATATGTGTTTTTAGAACTATTGAACTGAATGAACCAAATCATCCACAGCAGCCTTTTTCTCTTACATATAACGTAACTTGTAATTTATACATACAGTATATGAACACGGCTGCAGTCAAAATCCCCCCTTTGCAGCAGCTGCATATTATTCTGCATATTATTATTTACTTGATTCATGCAGCAAAACAATAAGTACTAACTGTGAGACTGTGAGACAAAGACAAATCTATACCAGTGTTTATGTAAGTCATGACCCATCGATATGTCAAAAATATTCTTTTGGATGGTTCTGAACAGCCGCCCTAGAGCCATATGAACTCTATGAAAGAACAAACAACACTCCAGTCAACACTTGTCAACTTCACATAATTATCGCTGAAAAATCAACACTTTTACTATTCCAAAATTGTCTGTACAATGCAGTTCCACTGCATCAAAGAGTGGAAAGCAGATATAGCTACTGTAAGAGGATCACTGTCATAGTCTGGGTCAGCTTTTATGCGCTTTTAGGCATCATACGTGTTGGAAATGAAAGATATCCCCATCCTTTTGAATTATTATGCAACAGATATAATATTTTATAATGTTTTATTGTAACACATCTGTGACTTATTTGAATATTACGTCCTATGACCCACAAAGCCTGGACACCTGGACTATATTTAGACTAGAATCCAGTTAAACCATTTCATTTGGGGCTTAATGTGAGGACGAATGGCCCAAAATAATGATTTATTTATAGAATGCACTTCCGAACATGAATAATCTCTTTTAACTTGTAAAAGCATGCTCTCAGTCAAAGAAGCTTAGACGATAAGCCAACCGGAAAGGCTGTCAATGTCTTTTATATGCTCAACACTGTACTCTGTGTCCTCTTTCAGATAGATCTTCACTTCATGAAGAAGATCCCGTCAGGGGCCGAGGCGTGTAACGTGTTAGTGGGAGAGCTGGAATTTCTGAACAAACCGGTGGTGGCGTTTGTTCGCCTCTCACCGGCGGTCCTGCTCAGTGGGATGGCTGAAGTCCCCATCGCCACAAGGTTACTGCAGGCTGATTCAACTAAACCAGTTCAACTTCTGCTATAAATATCTCTTGTTTACCCTGCTGAAACCTGTCTGGCATTTAGTAAACATGCATCTAAGCTAGTTCTGATTCAGATTTGATTTGACAATGTATTAAAAAATATCTGTTTTTGCCTTTAGGTTTCTGTTTATTCTTTTAGGGCCCCTGGGTAGAGGGCCTCAATATCATGAGATTGGAAGGTCCATTGCAACACTAATGACAGATGAGGTATGAATTCACTAAAGAACACCTTATTACCATGTCAGCGTCCTGTAGGGTTTATTTATTCATTAATGTTTGGAAGCGGGTGGATTGGTTTGAATGTCAACCAGATGTCGTACTCAGATTTTCTGCAGGCACTTTGCATAAATTCACAGTCCAGCAGAACTCAACAAATTCCTGAAGTGATGGAACATTTCTCAGCATGAAACACAGCTCAGAGCTTTTTATGACATGCTTTTGGCGATTAGTCAGCCCTCATGTCCTCCTTTTTGTCCGGAATTTACGCTGGCATCCGTCATCACTGAGGAAAAGATGGGCTTTGACAAAGTCCAAACTTTGTTATACACTGTTTGGAATGAGTAGATTTGATGAAAGTTGATATTTTATAGGGGAGAATTGTGAGCCGGTGGTTAACACTGTTTCATAGTGAGCAGGTCCTACTGTAAGTTTGAATATCCTAGCCTTGGGTCTGTCTGCGTTTGCATGATATGTTCTGCACATGTTTATATGGGGTTAAGTTAGTCCAAATACATAAGTATGAATGTGCCTGTATGTTCGATTACAGTTAAGGTTGGCAGACATTCCTGAATTTAAACTCATGGATATGAGTCAAAATGTAAAGTATATGTATGCATCTTGAAGGATGTCAAATGCAATGGGAGTGGTGAGGCTTGCACACACAGTGCAGCATCTGCACTGCCTTGGACTTAGACAAGGTTTGAGTCAGGAGTGCAGCCTTAATCAGCCTTCCATATTTTTTGTATCCAGGTTTTCCATGACGTTGCCTATAAAGCTAAAGACCGCAATGATCTGATCGCTGGAATTGATGAATTCCTCGATCAAGTGACAGTCCTGCCTCCAGGAGAGTGGGACCCATCCATACGGATAGAGCCACCAAAAAATGTACCTTCTCAGGTTAGCTGGTTGCCTTTTGTTCACTTTTTAGATTTCTATGACATTTGACTCAACTTTTGACAATTTGCACTTGAAAAAGAACCTAACTGCTGTGAATTGTTTGTTTAACAGGAGAAGAGGAAGAAAAGTAACATTTTACCTAACGGATTAGTAGAGGGTGATGAGGAAGAGGAGGAAGGTGGCCATGGGGGTCCAGAACTGCAGCGTACTGGCAGGTAGGGAATCACAAAGGGAAAGAAAGTGCAGTGTTTTTATTTAAAGTGAATTCGCCAGTGGAATAGTCTTCATACAGAGGTGAAGAAATATCATGTTAAACAAATAACTGCCTCATATTGAACCACGGATATGCAATGCTGGTGCAGTACAGCATGCAGACTACTCACTACACTCACTACTTTGTTGCAGAGAATTTATTTACAATCGGTCTACTCAGCTTCCAGAGCTTCACACTACACTACTTTTATTTTGTTATGTTTTGTAAAAGAACTTGGAGTGCAGTGCAACTGCAGTGCAGTTAAATACAATATGGGATTTTGCAAGTTTGCTTCTTCAACTGGGTTATTTAAAAAAATGTTTTCATTGCTTAAAGTTGTTCCTTAGGTGTTCATAAAAAACGTTAGTTATGTATCTAATAGATATTATATATTAACTGCTGACGTAGGGCACTATGCCTGGCATGTGGAAGAATTTTATGCAAATAAGTTACAATATTAAGTAGGGGGGTATTATTATTAATATACTATAAAAGTATTAATATACAATATTAAGTATTTTTTGGTGTTCTAAAATGTACACAGACTTTTATAAAATCAAGTCAGTAAACTGAAAAATATCACTTTTCTACAAAATGTACACTGTAGTGCTGATCAGCTATTTCTGGGTAAAGTTGGTCTGTAGTTGTAGTCATAAAGTGGTTTCCATAGAAACATCCTGACTTGAGATGTCTATTTGCAGCTAGACTTTTCTATCATAGGGGCATATCACACTAAGCCACACTAAAGAGTTGAACATCGGGAAGAATGCAACGTAGGGAGAGCGAGTTAGGGGAAAAGAAAAAAATATTCTAGCACTAGAGACTAAAGCTGTCAAAATTAACATTTACTGATTTTGCCGTTTCGAAAATTTTAGTAGGTTATCTGTAATGTTTTTGAAAATTTCACATGTGAATAAATGACATGAGTGACACATTTCATTTTATATTTCCAGGTGGTTTGGTGGTCTCTTTCTAGACATCAAGCGCAAGGCACCCCACTACCTGTCCGACTACACTGATGCTTTTAGTTTACAGTGTGTGGCCTCTTTCCTATTCCTCTACTGTGCCTGCATGTCTCCTGTCATCACCTTTGGAGGACTACTGGGCGAGGCAACAGAAGGACGCATAGTAAATCACATGCCCTTTCCTCTAAATGTTCACAGTGTTCTGCCAAGACTAGCTGTAGACTGCTCTGCACTGTACTAGCCTTTCAGTACATTAAACCAGACAACAGTTGTAGTTCAGTACGGTAAAGATTTTTAATGTAACTGTCCATCAAGAATCTCTCTGTCCTTTCCAATTCCTCAGAGTGCAATTGAGTCGCTGTTCGGAGCCTCACTGACTGGAATAGCCTATTCCCTGTTTGCCGGGCAGCCCCTTACCATTCTGGGCAGCACAGGGCCAGTGCTTGTATTTGAAAAGATATTGTTCAAATTCTGCAAGTATGTTTTTCTTTTCATGTGACTGTACGCATAAATCATCTCATCTTCAGGTTCATTTAGTCTGTTTTGTGATTACATTGTCTGATGTTTGCCTGCTTGCTGTGGGACGAATGAACCATCTCTCAAACATCTGGCCTCCTATAGACCATTCAATGTTCTGATTGTATTGACAAAAGGTCATTTAATTTCATTGTGATAATGACTTCCTCCAATCCACGGCATTACAAACAGTAAATAATAATCAATATATAACCAATATATGCTGTGGTTTGATCCTAAATGTGTTCCACAGTGATTTATCCCCGTTAATCTCCACACAGGGAGTACGGCTTGTCCTATCTGTCACTGAGAACCTGTATTGGTCTGTGGACAGCTTTCCTCTGTATCGTGCTGGTGGCTACAGATGCCAGTTCCCTCGTTTGTTACATCACACGTTTTACAGAGGAAGCCTTCGCCTCACTCATCTGCATCATCTTCATCTACGAGGCCTTGGAGAAACTCATCCACCTGGGAGACCACTATCCCTTTAATAAGAACAACAACCTGGATAAACTCACCATGTACTCGTATGTGGACACTTATTCTCACACAATACACTGTTTAAAGCAGTGAGGAAAAAAAGAGTAATTACTAAGTACATTTCTTGGAGGTACTGTAAATCCCTGACAGATGAGGGATTATTTAGTCACCCAGATGTTCATTTGCTTCCACAGATGTTCATGCGTTGAGCCTTCTGACCCCACCAATGGCACCCTGAAGTATTGGGAGATCAATAACGTCACTGCCTCAGAAATCTACTGGGAGGCACTGGAGGTCAAGGTACTACCCACGCCGACTTGGTTTAAAAAAAGTAGAAAAAAGAAAAGGAAAACCAAAACGAATCTGTTGGTCATGGAGGTTTTATACACACACAACAGAGTTACACAAAGACAGATGGAAAAGAATAGGCTACATTTAGGTTTTCCACCTTAAAGTGGCATGCTCTCCCAGATGGAGAAAGCCGAACAGAGGAGATTAAGGGCATGTGGGCTGGATTATATTGGATTACTCATTGCAAATCACTATAAAAGCACATTTTTTTGTACTCAGTTAAGTTTTTTGTGGACATGGATGCTCATAAACCCTATTTTTGGAGAGTATGCTGATGCTGGTGTATTGCTAATCATATGATAAGTTTGAGTCAATCTGACCCTCTACCTGTTGTTGCAGGACTGTATAGAAAAGCGTGGGGAGTTTGTGGGCAGCGCCTGTGGCCCTCATGGACCCTACGTTCCTGATGTCCTCTTCTGGTGTGTCATTCTCTTCTTTTCCACCGTCTTCATGTCCGCCTTCCTCAAGGAGTTCAAGTTCAGCAGTTACTTTCCCACAAAGGTACTGTTCTTCATGCATTGAGAGTGCATTTTGATCCAAGCATGAAGACAAAGCTACTACAGCTGCTAAACATGGCTTTGGTTATGTAGCATAGTGCAGAGGTACACTCTAGTGGTCAAATATAGGTACTGTGTTACGCATACAAGGACATTTGGAAAATGAGGAGTCCTGTGTCCTGTAACCCCTTTGTTTTGAGTTTACATTGTGTAAAATAAATAAAACTGAATGAATGATCATTTTTACATGTTTTCCTCTCTATCAGGTGAGGTCCATCATCAGTGACTTTGCTGTTTTCTTCACCATCCTTACCATGGTCTTGGTTGACTATAGCTTAGGGATCCCCTCTCCAAAACTAAAGGTTCCCAGTGTTTTTAAGGTGAGCTAGTCCACAAAGGAAATGGTTTTCCATATTTGATCAACAAATTGTTAAGTAACATCATTTTTCAACAAGCTACTAATTATGTCTAGCCAACAACAATCTTTTTTATTTTTATCAGCCAACCAGGGATGATCGAGGTTGGTTCATCAACCCGCTGGGGCCCAACCCCTGGTGGACCGCGGTCATTTCGGTGGTCCCAGCTCTGCTCTGTACCATCCTCATCTTCATGGACCAGCAGATCACAGCTGTCATTATCAACAGGAAGGAACACAAACTCAAGGTACTTCCCCGTCCTAGCTTTGAGCTCTGGTTGCAGACCGCATTAGTAAGATGGCTTGTATAGCATCTTGGGGATGTGCTGAATTGAATTCAGCACATCTGAAAGTGCTTCAAATTGCTCAGCGTGAACTTTACTTACTGGTGCTTTCCCCCTTCAGAAAGGCTGTGGGTACCACCTGGATCTGTTCATGGTGGGGGTGATGCTGGGTGTGTGCTCTTTGATGGGCTTGCCCTGGTTTGTAGCAGCCACCGTCCTCTCCATCACCCACGTCAACAGCCTGAAGCTTGAGTCAGAGTGCTCGGCTCCTGGGGAGCAGCCCAAGTTCCTCGGCATCAGAGAGCAACGCTTTACCGGCCTCATGATCTTTACACTCATGGGCTGTTCTGTCTTCATGACATCTGTGCTGAAGGTCAGACACTGTTTTTTTGGTATTTGTACATTTTGATTTGTGTGCAGTTTCTCTCCCAGTATTATTGAGTGTGACATTAAGTATCCCTCTGTAATTGTTCTATACATTTCTCAGTACTTCTTCCTGAGGACATTTAATATTCCTGCTAAAATAGAGCAGTTACTGACATAACCCTTTTATTGTTCTTCAGTTCATTCCTATGCCTGTGTTGTATGGAGTATTCCTTTACATGGGAGCGTCTTCTCTCAGAGGCATTCAGGTAAAATGACTTGAATTTCACTGTATGCAAAGCATCTTTTTTTTGCTTGCATTATACTGTATCACTGCATGAGGAAACACAAAGATACCACTTGCCTCATATGACATTTAATATGGCTGACTCTGCAATTGTCTGTGGTTTTAGTGGACTAAATATAACTGACTGATGTTGAAAGTTAATTGCATCACACACATAACAGTATGTTTTTTATCACAGTAATATTAGTCTGCACTCCCAAAATTTAAATGTGATTATCACACACTCTAAGCAGAATTTTGTTTGTAAATATCAAACTTTTTTGGGGGATTATCTGCATGGCTGAGATTAGACAGACAGTTGGTCAGTGTGGTTAAATTTTAATTTGTCGACTCTTCTACTGGATAATCTGCATAGACAGTTAAATCTCACCAAGCCATTATAGGGGGGCGCCTCCATATTGTCTGGCTGCCCAGATAAAAAGTGTTAATTGGCCTCTAGTGTGTTCCCAGAATTTACAGAACACCTGACTGTTATTTAATTGCCCTGTTTACTTCTTATTTTCTTCACTTTGAAGCACTTTCTATTATTGGTATTAAAAACTATATTTAAATTAAGTCAACTACTTTTTTGAAAATAAAAGATCTTTATTGCACAGGTGTCCTATGCTTTTCAGGAGATCCATCCTGTTGTAGTTACACATATAGCAGATACAGAGCAACTTTTAGCTTGATAAATGTTGGACTTTGTCCACCGGCTAGTCAGTTACATTGTCTGTTGCTCCCCCCCATTGCTGGGGAGGCAATGCTTTGGTCGGTTTATAAGAGCTTTTTTAATTAAAAAGGCTGCCAAAACAACGGCCTTAAAGATGCTAAAAAGCCGCTGAGTTAGAGGATTATTGGGTTGGGTTTGTCACATTTAGGAACCCTTTTATATTACACCTTCATAGGTTGTTGTAATTAGAGACCAGCTGGTGAACAAAGTGCAGCATTTAGCAGCTAAAGAGCCAGATATTTTCCTCAGGAGATGGTAGAGACCACAAACAGACCTAAAAGAGAGTTAATATTGGACTTACATTCAGCAGGTGGACACAAACACGACTCCAAATGAATGATAATGTTGCTCTGTAACTGCTGGATGTGTAAATAAGCAACTGTTTGCTAACAACTTCACCATATCAACTTAAAAGGTGATGATACATCAATGTTGTTTCCGCTGCCCCCAAGTGGCCAAAAAAATCAGTTATTGCAAGCTTAAGACTTGTTTATCATTTATCCCCTCCAGTTCTTTGACCGTCTGAGACTGTTCGGTATGCCACCCAAGCACCAGCCAGACTTCATCTATCTACGACATGTACCCCTGAGGAAGGTGCACCTCTTCACCATCATCCAGCTCACCTGTTTGGTTCTGCTCTGGGTCATCAAGACCTCCAAGGCTGCCATTGTCTTTCCCATGATGGTGTGTAAACAATCCAATTATACCATTTGCAGGACCATTACACAGGCAGCATACTTTTCACCACACACCTAATCCAAGTGTTAACAGGGTTTAGTGTGTGAGTACAGGCATGGCACTGGGGTCAGTATCATGCCTGTACTCCAGTGAAGGAGTTATTGGAGGTAGACAAAATAATGTAAACACTTTACTAAAATGACTTAATTTTTGGTCAGTATCATAGCTCTGTGGGTTTCATCTTGTGGCAGCAGTTCCTCTTTACCAAAACAGTTTCTCTCTGTTTGTTTGTTGTCATGGTTTTTTCTTTGGCCTCCTTGGAGCTTTGCTAGTTATTTCATATTTCTTTCTCCTAATTGCCAGACATGTTTTTACTCTCCCAAAATAACACATGGAACATACAGATCATACTGTATCAATTATATCTTCTACATCAAAAATGTGTAGAGTTTTGCTGCAGTGCACGCAGAAGTTGTTTCAAATCACGTGTTTCTTACACCTTCTTCTTCTTCTACATCCATGACCTTACTTAAACAACAGGGAAGTCCTTTTAAACTACCACTAGTGTTCACTTCCTATGAATTTAAATCCACCTACCTTTTCAGCATTGCATACATTAGGACATATGATTTTTGTGGCTGTTTTGATCTCTGTGTGTCACTTCTGCAGGTGTTGGCTCTGGTGTTTATCAGGAAGCTAATGGACTGTTTCTTTACCAAGAGAGAGTTGAGCTGGCTGGATGACCTCATGCCAGAGAGCAAGAAGAAGAAGCTTGAGGATGCTGAAGAGGTGCTGTTGCTCTTACAAATAACTGTGTACTGTTTCAGCACAACATGCATGTCAATTTCATTTCATTTTATTAATATTCACATGCATTTAAACTGTATTTTATTCAACCTTCAGGAGGAGGAGCAGAGTATACTGGCAGAAGATGAGGGAGTAGTGCCTGTGCCATTAGAAGGGTACAAGTAAGTTATATTATATGTGCGAAGTTTTACAGGTAACATTTACACAAACTGTTTTTTCCTAAATGCTGTTTCGTGTACAGCACATTTTAATTTGTTGCATTAAGATGAAAGAGTAAATTGTTTCCTGGCTTCTCTTTTCACAGAGGAATACCCATCATCAATATCACAGATGAAATGTCGAAAGGTTCTTTTGGAAATACTTGGAATGCCAACAGCTAAGAGATCAAAACATTATGGTAAGACTTTTTGCATTGTTGAATATACAGTATACTCACTCATAGCTTACAGTACGTGTTGTGTTGCCAGAGATAAAAATATATTTAAAAAGTTCTTAAATTAAAAAAAGTCACTATATACATGTTTCAAAAATGTTCTCCATTCATGTGTATTTAATGCACTGAAAAGGTCCAACATACCGTAGATTAACTACTGTTTAGTTTAGGTTTCTGAATTTTAGATTTAAAGGAATAGTTAGACATTTTGACAAGTATGCCTATTCACTTAATTGTTGAGTTAAATGAGAAGATAGATTACACTCTCCCCTTGTTTTACAGCTGTAGTTACTTTTCAGATTTAGAGTTTTCATTTATAACATATGATCTAATAATTTTATATAATATATACAGAATATAATAATACAACACTTTACAAGGGGCGATTCTGCATAATGAGTTATTTTACTTTTAATACTTTAAGACGTTTTGCTGATAATACTGGATTTTTACTGAAGTATAATTATGCAGGAATTTTACTTGTAATGGAGTTTTTTTTACACTCTGATATTACTACTTTTACTTAAGTAAAGAATCTGAATACTCCTTCCACTACTGCCAGTAACAAGTCTTAGTTTTGACTTAGTCAAGTCAATATATGCTTAGTATAGTATACAGTATCTACTAATTCTACAACTGTCTTTACTTGTTTGATGCCAACAGGTCACTGCAACGCTCACAGTATTTCACAACACCGGTGCGCGTGATGAGAAATGTAAGATGAAGACGATGGAGGACAACGTTGTGAGTCTTTGTCACTGTCCCTTCTGTGTGTTCGTAAACAAATCCGTATCGTATGCTGCAGTTTATCAATCCTTCCAGTTTAGTCCTGTAAATCTCTGTGCGTGAGTGAATAACTGTGTAATCTGATGTGTCGCAAATATTCTGCCTCTTCGTGAACCAGTGAAACTATTTTCTCGTGTTGTTAATGTAAAATTGTACTTTCTAAATCTAGATATTCTATTGCTACACTGAATGTAAACTACGAACATGTAAAATGTTGTTCTTGCTAAGAGACTGTTTTCAAGGTTTTGTTTTTGGATCAATTTGTATTTATTTTGTTATATACTTTGTATTTTGAAATACCATCATATCAATATTTCCTTGAATTGTTTATCTATTTATATACTTGTTCCCTATAATTTTCTATTCTTTGCGTTCTCTATAGACATTGAATATGATGTGAAATCAAATATGAAGATCTAGAAAATATTTTTAAAACCTAAGGTAATTCTTGACCATAGCCATATACAAACTTTATGAAAAGCCATACATAAATGTGTAGAAATTGTTATGACATGAAAAGCCTGCAAAATACACATTTCTGATGTTTGTTTATGAGATGGGACCATTTTGAATCCCATGTAATGATTGTGACTGACGGGAATGAGTGCTTTAAAGTGATAAAGGGCAATATAGGTACATCTCTTAATAACTAAAGGCAATAGCACTTTCTGCCAGAATGTCAATATACTATTTATATGAGAAATTATTTATCTATATTTATTTTGTGGAATAAAATGAATGTGTTTGCTACAGAATACCTTGTTGCCCAACAGAGACATACAGCATGTTGCCTCCTGGTGTCAGTGTTTTGCTTATAATCTCATAATTTGTTTTGATGTGTGTATAAAGTTTAGTGAATCATAAATGAAAAAGATTCATCATAAAGGCATTTAACCCTATCTTGTCAATGTTATATTCACTTAATACATTTCTGTGAGCACTCTTGTTTGTCTTGTTATTGTCACACATACACTCAGTCCTAATAGTGTGTGCACAGCAACAATTTAAAAGTAAAACTTAAGGTACAAAACACATAAGTTATGCATAACTAATGAGTAACTGGTAAGTAATGGTGATTGTGTGTGAAGTACTGATAAAGTAAGGATTAACACTTCATGTGTCTTATTTACACTCAATCACTTGATTTTGAAGGCCTTAGCTTAAACATGTTCTCCCCCGATTTGTCAAATGGCAACTTCTAGAAATGTTTGGTTGTGTTACACTCAACTTGTTTCAACAACACCCTCTAGCTTGTAAATATGACCTAAACAAAGCCTGTTGGGTCATGCAGCAACATGTAGATGTTTGCATCATCTGACTACCAGTTTGATAAAACAGCTTCATACTTTTGTGAGAACAGGTACTGTTCTGTTTTCAGAGAGGCTGATCAAATGCACGGGTCTGAAAACCCCTGGAGTTCAGCTAATTTAATGACATATATACAGTGGTGGAATGTAACCTAGTACATTTACTCAAGTACTGTAATTCAAGGTACTTGTGTGTAATTATATCTATCTATCTATTTCTACTCCACTACATCTCAGAAGCAAATATTGTACTTTTTACTTTGTTGCATTTGTCCAAACACTTTAGTTACTTTCAGATTACAGTTTACAAAACCCTTCCAGTCAAGTGAAAACCACATATCTCCAAATTTTGTGATTTTGAATTTTTCTGATAAACTGAAGGATTAAGTGATCCTTTATGGGTTGAGAAATAAATAAAACTATTTAAAACCCACACTTGCATTGTCACACAGCTGAAAACAGGGCCGTTGTTCTGAGCTCATGAAAAGTTGACTTTTTAGAGATACGAGGTTCTCACAGGACAGCGACGTTACAAACACATGGTCTTATATAATATGATGCATTGCTGTGGATTAAACTACCCAACAGTATATAAAGTAGTTAATATTAGCACAACCTTAAACATCTACAGCAGTAAAATGCAACATAGACATAAATGCACCAGTAACATTAATCCAGAAGCATCAGATATAGTACTAAAACACTGACCATTTTTCTGTATAATGAGTATTTTTACTTGCTGATAAAAGTTACATACTTTTACTTAAGTAATGTTTTGAATGCAGGACTTACTTGTAGTGGAGTATTTTCAGTATTGTATTAGTGTCACAGTTCATAGCCGGAATGGCAGGAGGAGGACCCAAATGCAGACGGTTAGTGAGGTTCAAAGCAGTTAGAAGCTTTATTTAAATGCTTTCTTGGTTTGGGTAGACCAAACAAGAAGATAAGTCCCAGCATAGGTAGACACAGGAGCATGGGAAAAATAGTCCAAAACAGGAAATCACAGAAGCTCTAGAAAACAGTCTAACACCAAAACCATGCATAAAGAGCACGCAGCACATCTGACACAGGAATACTGGACAGACGACAATGCACCGACGACAGCATACACAATGAACCAAGAAAAACCAAGGCACAGACACTGGTATAAATAGAGGGGGAACAGGTGAAGACACTCAAGGATAATGACACAAGGGTGAATACACAGGAAACAAGAGACAGACCAAACTTCAAAATAAAACCGGAACCAACAAAGAGTCCACATCATGACAATTAGTACTTTTACTTAAGTAAAGGTTCTGAATACTTCTTCCACCACCACAAACATTCTGTAATTGATAATCCTTTAAGCATTAACTAATCACATAAACACATAGTGACTTGCTCATTGCTTAAAAGTAAGCAACAGGAATTTCTGATACATCCTGATACATTCAATTATCAGGACCCATGCAATAGTTATGCATTAAGCATGTTTTTGTACCCTTATTATAAAGTGTTACCATAAGATGTTTAATACTGCTTGATCAATAACCACACATCCTTTCATTGTGTGCCTAAGACTCAAAGAGGATTATTTAGGCTCACATAACATAACATATTGGATGAACTCTCAAATGATTAGGTAGGTGAACATTCTGAAACAGCCAATATCAATGCTGCTAAGCATACATGTCCAATTTATAACCCTTAGAGATTTGGCCTACATATAGACTGACGTGGGCAGAGGTTCTTGTAATCAACAGATGGTTTGATGTGCCACGGATGACAGCCGAGAGAGGTGGCACATCCCAAAACATGTCAAGCTGCTGGCTCATGTGAATTACTGCGTTGTCTCAGTGCCAGGAGGAACTCAAGAGTGTCGACCGAGCCATTGTTCCCAACGAGTCTGAGTTGATTGACAGGATTTCCTTTTTCTTTCATTTAGCATAACCCTCCTTGGTGTCCTGCAAGAGCGTCACTGGGAAATCCTTCTCCAGTGAACAGCTGACAGGTGACACACATCATCCTGTCACCTGGGAGAAATCCCACAGCACATTTCTCCCTGAAGAGTGACGTGTTTATTGATTTTTGTTCTGCCTCCATAAACAGAAGGATTAAGAGAGCGTGACGTTTCAAATTAAGTTTCTTGGCCAAAAATGAACAATGATGTCAACAATTAAACTGGATGAAGACTCTCGACAGTTTTTATATTCTCTTTTGCCAATCGACTATGTAAAGAATCTTCTCATTGAAATTATTATGAATTAAAATGACCTTTTTTTTGACAGGTGGATCCTGTGCATCATCTTCATGTAGATTGATGTATGTAGATGTACATGTATACACAGAGATGTAGATCCTTGCCGAGAGTGATCCTTGTCAAACCAATAGGGAACTCGTAGATTGTACACATTTCTTTATTGAAAACTAAATATGACTTTTATCTGAACAATAAGAAAATTGAGACTATCTACAGATGTAACTATCGAAGTTGCAATTCAGATCAATAACGTGACTGTAACATATTCTTGTGTGAGAAGGAAAAGATGAAAATGCCAAAAATGTCAAAAAAAAGAAAGAATAATGATGTGAATGCTTGATAAAATTTCACACAGCATTTATGATTGAGACACTTTTCAAACATACTGTTAATGTTTGCTTTTCAACATTTCCTTCAACCACTGAAGGCCAACAAAGCTTCTTATGAGGGGAATTTAATAGCATGATGAAGAAAAAGGCTAGTACAGATCGGGAAACATATAATCGCACAGAGTCGGTGTGAATTGTTGATTTATTTAGGGAGCTGTTGGGGCGCTCTGGTTGAGTTTACTCTCTTCTGCCTCGGCCAGTCTTCAGCCAGGACACAAACTCCTTGGCTGCCTGGTCCTGCAGGTAGGAGCTCACGTCACTGGTGTAGGTACCGTCTGCATGGCGTCTAAATAGACTCCTGTAGAAACAGACACATTTAGATGGTGCAGTCACAATAACTGTATATGTATTTGTGTTGCAAAAGGCTAGGTAAGAGTAACATTCATACTATTTCGATAAAACATGATTTTGGGATCACAACAAATCACAACAATGGATCTGATCCAATACCAGAGGCATACAACAATATACAGTATTAAAGCAATTAAAGCCAGATGTTTTTGTCAATATATTACAGACTTGACTTATATTTAATATTATTAACAGTATGAAGAGAATCAGTAAGAAAAGTGTACACTCACCCATTCCTTTTTGAGTTCTTTAGCCACTGGACAAAGTCTTGTGCTCTTCTTGTCTCCAGGTATTTACTGTAGTCATTGGAAAATGTTCCCTCTGAATGTCTCTTCATGTTTGGGAGCTCAAAGGGTTCGGTCAGCATGGAGTTTTCAGCCAGTAGCCTAGAGATGATAGAGATAATTAAGCTTAAGGTGACACCATCTCATCTCAAACACTCCCCTTCCTGTCATATGTCTGTATACGTCTACCTGCCCTGCATACATTTAGTTTTTTCATGCCCTAGCCTCCTTGCCCTTTTTCCTCTGTCTTTTCTCTCTCTTGCAGGGTCCGCTATGGGAGTTTGTACTTGCTGGAGTCTTCACCACACCACGACTGTTTATCCTGCTCCATCATTCTCATCTTCTAATCACTAGTCATACATTTCATAATCAGTAATCGTTCCTGTAGATTTGGATCTCATTCATGCTGTGATCCTTGCTTGTGAAATTGAATGCACAAAAGATTCAATTACACTGGGCGATACCTTTGTATCATGTAACTTTTTTGCCTGTTTAGAAATGTTTGGCCAACTGGAGCTCTCTCAACCAAAAAACAAACACAAAATAAAGATGAATCAAACAAAAAGAAAAAAAAAGTGATAGTTACTGTTCTGCTGCAACACTCAGAGGCATATTTTGAAATATCTGAGCCATTCAATGATATTAAAAAACTCAAAGAAACTAAATTAATTTTTTTTCGCATGATTATGCATAGCTCAGGACCCGCCTAATCCTCTCATAAAGGATCTTTGCTTGGGGAAGGTTTAAGGCCAACGTGAATGAGACGAAAGCTGAGAGTTGATCTTACATGGAGTTTCGGTCTGTGTCCTGGTCAGGCACCTGCCAGCTGCTTTGGATGATGATGAGGAGCAGGAGTCCAGCCAAAGAGTGAACGCTTTTCATTGTTTGAGCTTCTGAAAGACAAGCAAAGAGAGAGAGAGAGAGAGAGAGAGAGAGAGAGAGAGAGAGAGAGAGAGAGAGAGAGAGAGACAGAGACTGTGAAATACAGCACAAGACAATAAAATCTCATGTAGACATTCTGGATGTTTGAAAGGTACAAAAATGCTCACCTGTGCTCCTTTCTGTCGAGCGTCAGAGAGAGGGATTGTAAAGAGCGGTGATTGGTGCCCTTCTTCTCTCTTGGCTTCTGAAGCTGTTTCATGGTCACCTCTTGATCTGCTCAGCCTTATATAGTGGAGATGAGGAACATTCTCCCAGGTGACTCCCCCCGTCACAGAAACCTCAGCATTACTCTCAACCCATTAGTCAGCTTCCGTCTCAGTCCACTGAATGTATTTGACTTTGTTTAAAAAAACAACCCCCCCCACCCCACCCAGCAATATCTGGGTGGTAAAAGCTGCTACTTGAGGTGTTACAACCAAACATGACTTCTACCCTGACAAACAAATATCGACAAATACTGGCACCCATATGTGTTCAAATTACTGGCTCTCAGTTGCAGAACACAAAAATTGTCAGTCATTTTGAATGTTTTTTAAAATCACATATAGACAGACAACAGAGCTTTATTTTTTATAATAGTGTCCAGTATTCTCTCTACATTACTTGTATGTGAAGTGAGCTCTAAAACCTAGGAAAATGTGGAGTTACATTTTTGTAAGGTTCACTGTGACTTGGTATGACTATATTAAAACATGTTGGGTATTTATTGAGAGAGACTAAATATGCATAACTTCATTCTTTTTAATTGTAATCTATGTTTATACAGTAAGGATGTGTGGAAAAATCATTTGGACAAAAAAAATGTAAGATACTTAACGAGTACAAATAATGAAACTGTTACATTTCAAAACAATGTTTATTTCACTTTCATTAGAACATGACTCCAACACAAATGATAACACTCCACGACAAATCAGTGCAGTGCGTTCCCTATTGTATGTTTCCATATTCACATAAAAAATGTTTTCAGTCATAAATGCATGCAATGGCTTTGTTTTAAATGTCATTTATTTTAACAAAGGTTCCATAATTCCACATAAAATACAAATTCTAATTTGTACGAGCAATCGAATATCCACGGCACATGAAAACAAATGTACAGAGTTCAACCTGACACTCAGAATATCAGTAGGATAAAATACACACAAATTAGAAGAAAAAAAGAACTGTGGTAATGTTCACTATAAATGCTGCCACATTCTTCACATCTATTTGGGATTGAGGAGGCATTTCTGCAGGAAGTGACTCATGAGGGTGTATGTATGCCTGTAGGCTGATCCTCTCAGAGCGTGGTTCTTGTCAGTGTACCACTGAAATGTACACCAAATTCAGATTAGTGCATAGACTCTAAAATTCTGAATTCTGTGTAACATTATCAAATTACACACATTTTAAATCATACATATTTTAGACAGTGCATAATAATACATGGGAGTTTTTTTTTCCCTTTGGAAATTTCATTAAATCAACACCATCAAAGCCAATATTAGTCCCACTTCCCAGAGCCAATATTTACCATCGCCTCAAAGTCCACTTGCTCGTCCACCAGAGCTTTGGAGATCTGTGCTGCCTGCTGGAAATGGACGTTGTCTACAGGAAAGACAGTGCTTTCACTACGTGACTGAACAGTGAAGCTCAAGTTTCCATCAAGGCTAATAGAGTCTTATTTGTGCAAGGCTTTACTGTGTTACCTTGTACACTGTTGAGAAACAGGGCTACCACATGCTCAAAAACAGAAAAGAAGAGTATTTGGAGCAAATGACTTTTTGAGGAAAACGTACCATCTGCTGTGCCATGAACTAATAGATAGTCCACTGTTTTGAAGTTCTTTGCTCTGGCCGTCACCGTGGAATTCTGTTAAATAAAAGAGACATTTCACTGTTAATAACAGACTGTATGTCTCAAGTCAGAATTGTGCTGTAAATTGAAAAGATTATTGTGATAAAGCTGACGTGTATAATATTTACTTTGTAAGAGTCTGAATTCTCCGAGGGCTGGCCCATGTAGCGTTCAGTGTACACTGCGTCTGCAAAAGGAAACTCAGTTAATGCCACAATTGTACAGTACATATTATACAAATACTAAAATCACACTTATTCAAAGGTTTTCAGAGCGTTGAGATTTAAATAGAGGTTTGAATCCTTAAAGGGGAACTCCACCGATTTTGCACATCAAAGTCTGTTTATAGGTCTTGGGGAGTACTGCTGCATATGTGAAGAAAAGTTGAATAAAGGCTTTTGTGGCTGCAGAGGGAGCTGTGCAAAGTCTGATAAACTGCCTCAAGTCAGTTGGGGCTGAAGAATACACGTTTGAAAATAAAAATAAAAATCTAGTGGCGTGGTGTTACAAGGAAGTGACCATAGACCTCTGTAGCCTGCTCCTCATCTCTGCTTGAGGCGAGTGGCTCAAGGCTACATTAGCTGCTACTTGCATAACACACCTGAATCTCTAACAGAACTGTCTGGTAGTCAAGTTGCATTTTGGGTAATGTAGGTTGATAAGGAAGAAGAATGCGTGGAATAAAAAAGACTTGTCTACGTGAGCCCGACAATGTTATAGGAATGCAGTGCTAAATCAGTGGAGTACTCTTTTAAGTACACTGCGGAAATTACGTAAAAGAAGGAATACAGTGCTCTTAGAACAGACCGTAGAAATATATACTACAGCAATATACTATGTATGTACACCAACCATAATATTCCCACTTGGCTACTGGGGCAACTGCTATTCCACATTTGAAGAGTCCAGTTCCAGCACCCAGGGCCATTGAGGTGACGTAACCACCATATGACTAAAGGTAAGAATTGGTTACATTTAGTGATTGCATAAACACTGAATAAAAAGATAGGTATATAAGAAATATAGAGAGACAGAGTACAACTTACCCAGCCCCATATTGCTATTCTGTCTTTGTCGATAAAACCCATGTCGATGAATTTCCTGCAAAAGAGAAATAATTTATTCTCTGGCTAAAACAATGGAAATATATTTGGATATCCACTAAACCGGACATTTATCTTTATTATAAATTCTTTATTTAGGAATATTATGATATTATTATTAACTTTGCTTATCACACATTAGGGTAAAGCCAATACATGAGATCACTTCATAGCCGTGATTGAAAGAGCAGACACACTTTACCTCACAGCTGTTATCTGATCTTCCACTTCGAACGTCCCAAGGCGTCTGTAGATTGCGTGCATTATTTCATCACCTTGATAACCGCTTCCCCTTCCATCAAAGCTGGCGATAATGAACCCGTGTGTACTGGAGAGGTACGTGCCCCAGTTCAGCTTGAAACGATAGTCCACCTGCTGACTACAGGGGCCACCATACCTGCACAGGTATATATCATCAAATGTTAACGAATGCTCACTGAATTATATTGTATATTTTATATGGGGATGGAGCACTCAGGGGTGTTGTTTACTTACACATCAATAAGAAGAGGATATTTTTTAGACTTCTTGAAATTTGGTGGTAACATCATTTGATACCAAAGATCTGTTGGCAAAACAGGTGTCATTACAAAATGCAATTACATCCACCCAATATCTGATGAATCAATGTTTCAGTCCTCAGATTGTCTCTACTTCAGTACTAATCCTAGGGCTGGACGATATGGCCAAAAATGATATCACAAGTTTTTTTTCACATCAGTCGATATTGATAATTATCACTAAAAATGTCAAATCATTAGTTCAAAGTTCAAAGGCTGATTTTTGCTCCTGAGTGAAAGTTGAAGAAACCAGGTGGTTAATTGTGGTTTTAATCTATTCCTTATTGTCAGAACATGACAAACACTTTTCACATTTCACAAATCTAAGGCACTGTAATTTCTTACTTTCTGCGTGTTGTAATGGGTGATATTGTTTCAAATCATGAAACAGGTTTGCGGTGTTGCCCGTCTTAGCTGGCACGTGTCTTCGGCACAGTTTGCTCTGTTTTTTGTCGGCTTGTAAATAGCCAAATTATCTCCAAACTACTGAAGTTGAGTGACCTTTCTTGTTGACGATGGCTTCGTCCTGCATCGAGGTGGTCATGGGCACTGCGTTTTCTTCAGTGTCGCTCATTTTGCTTATTCCGCTCCAACTACAAGTCTGTTAGCCGCAATGTCTGTAAACATACATCTATATCTGTGATGTGATTAGCTCTTTTATTCCTGGCTTCTGATTGGCTCTTTTATTCCTGCGATGTGATTGGGTCTTTTTATTCCTGCGATATGATTGGCTCTTTTATCCCTGCAACGTGATTGGTTCATTTATTCCTGGCTTCTGATTGGCTCTTTTATTCCTGCACTCACAGTCCAGTATGTAACTTACAGAAGTGCACATACACTGAGAATGGACTTTACATTGATGTAGGAGACATCTTGTGTCCAGCAGTTAAACTTTTAAAAGGAAAATTATTTGGATATTCAATGATTTTGTTTTTTTCAATGTGGAAAAACAGACACAGACACAAACATACTCTGCTTACTATTCAAAGCAGAGTATATTTTTTATATGTCTTCAAACACTCTGGAAGGGATCTTTAAACATGCATTGTCTCACCAAATCCTGCAACCTTTAGAGTGCCATACTGCATTGTTGGCATTTGGAACTCTGACAGAATATTTTCCAGTTCCTTGTTGTCTTCAAGAACGGAGATCTCTGAAAAAAAGATAATTGAACAACAATTATTGTCATACTGGAAATCACTGAACAAAAACCTAATAATAAAGCGAATATCAAATTTGCCACTGAGGGAAGACGTGTAATTATTTTTAGATTACAAGAACAGAACTTCTTCTGGTGTCGTGTTACAAATGACAATAACTACAGAACTGTGTTATTTTATGAAAATAATGTACGTATATGAATAATAATACAATTGCACCTGTGCACATTTGATAATATGAATTAACTGTTAAATGATGCAATTGCAATAAATAATTCAACAATGGGCTTGGGGTTAGTACATTTCATAGGTGTACGGACCTGCCCCTTGGCCCCTGTTGTCCATGAGTGTGTAGAGGGGCAATCCAGGTCCTGGTAAAAACAAAAATAGAAAATGCACAAATAGTGGATTACACATCAAGTCTTCTTTACGACTTTAGAACTGACTGTTTTAGCATGAATTATTGTTAACAGATGCTCCCCACCACAGATCATTGACCATGGATGAATTATTGCTTAAGAGGAAATGTGGATGGGTAACTGACCGTAGCAGTCCATTCGGTAGTAAGAGGCGTCGAAGCTGAAGTAAGCAGAGTTGTACTGACACCTGTCCTTATGCAGGCCACAGGTGAGGCACTGAGGGGCAGAAGGGCTGCTTCCAATCATAACCCTAACATACAAACAAGTAGCAACTCACGTCAGTTATGTCGTTCAGTTCATGCTAATGTAAGATTTTGTGCTCTTGCTTATTGTTTATAAGATCCCAGTTAGCGTCGGCTAATGTGTTTTCCACTCTTCTTAGGGGTCCATGAATACATACGTATATGGACAATAACTGGTGCAAAAGAAAACTAATATGAGGAATGTAAAATGCTGCAAACATAATAGAAAGAGAAGAAAAGAAACTATAAAACAAATTAGTTTAGCCATCACACAGATAAGAAGAATTCCTTACTTGTAAAGATTTCTCTTTACGGGTATTCCTTGGTACTCATTACTCACATAATATCTGTGGAAAAGAATTTCACACAAGTCAGATTTACATGTATTTTCTAATATTCTTTGAAGGTATATGTAGCCTTCCCAAGAAGTGTATGGTATCATCACTCACATGGCATCTTTTGTTAATTTGGATATGTAGATGACTTCCCACTTCCCAGAGGTAATAGGTGTTGCTTTGCCCTTAATAAAACGCCTTTAGTGAATGTAACACTCAAGACCAAAGACGTGATGAAAGCTACTGTTCAGTATATTTTGCATGAATAGAATTGAAAAATACTTACATCTTTCACATAATGAATATGTTTGTAGCCCCGAGTGTCACTCATCACTTTGTAGAAACTGAGTCTGTCTTCAGCGAAGAAAAGAGGTAAGGGCACGTACTGAAAAAAGGCAGTATTTTACAGTCATACACCAAATCAAACAATTAATTGACAAATAACAATCAATGGTGGTAACGTTTTGGAAACTTACATGGCCGACCCAGCCTGTCTTGCTTGTTTGCTCAAATTTCTATAGAGAGTAGAGGCATTTATTGCAGTTAATTAGCATTTACTCACCATGATCATGAAGTCAATACATATGTCATGATCCTCATGATTTCCTGAGCAGACAGGTAACCAGAGAAGTGACAGCTACCTGTTTTTCTTTCCAGCTGCTTCCATCAAAGTCATAGATCTGTACAACCACGTAATTCTGTTTTCTCGTGAGCCACTGCACAGCAACGCGTTCGTCTGTAAGCCAGGTCACTGAGCACAATATGTGATCACTGAGCAAAAGGCAACAAAAAGTGACAAGGTTTTTCACATAAGGCCGACCATGAAGATATTGTATTTGCCTCTGTTTTCAATGCACTTTGATTGACGTGACGCTGTAAACTAAAGAATATACAGACCCAGAAGCAACAGAAGCGGGGGCGACCACCTGTGTGCGGCGGGATGGATTTGTGGTATCTACCACAAACAGTTTCACCTTGGTAAGGCTGGATCCAGCCTACACCAACATAACATTACATTCTTCATAAATAATCATATATCATGTGAGTGTGAAGAAGATAGACTATGGCGTAGACAATGGGAACAGACAGCTGCCCTTATAATTTGTGCTATATAATAAATATTGACTATCAGTGCAGAATATTGCATGCATGAGAAAAGCACCTTTGGGTACGGAACAGCCACTGTTTGAGGATATTGCTCAGATCCATACCAAGAGAACTCCACTTTGTGAACATCTGTATCATTAAACTCTGCATAAGCCAAGAATTTTCCAGTTGACGACCACCATATTGCCCCGTTTGATGCGAACACTTCCTCTGAAATTGTTGGAGAAAAAAAAATCTAACCATGATCCATACAGAGATACTGATGCACAAATCTGAAAAGGTTACTCACCCTCATACACCCAGTCAGGGACACCATTAAGGATCTCATTCTTTTTCCCATTATGGGTCACTTGTACAGCTTCAGCAGTGACGTTAGCTTTAAGGAAAATGTTGAAGTCTGAGATGTAAGCCTGAGAAACAAATTGTAATTATAGTATTATGATTTTAATTACAAATATAGTACAAATCCATACTCAGATTCATAACTTTAACTTAATTTAGTCCCATGTTGCTTCACATACCAAAGTAGCATATTTCAAAGCCAGTGATGTGAAGTATTTATAATATTGTTCTCTTCAACTGAATGTGAAGACAAGGGTGCATGATAGCATGGTGTAAACTTACATATTTATTTCCTTTTGGGGCCCAGGCAAAGTACTGCACAATGGTTGGAATATTCACAGGCATAACAAATGTTCTGGAAAGAAATATGAACATAATTTTGGGTCATAAAAAGTAAAACACTGCCTATTAGTCTGATGTGTCTCTCCAAATAATGATAAATGATGTACTGTCTCACTATGAAATAATTTAATAGATTATCACTGTAAAAACGTCGGTTTTCTTTTGTTTGAGTTTATGAAATCCTGCAGTTTATGATACTATCACAACAAAAACATGGTGACTTACGAACTCTCCCTGTCATAGATGGAGTAAGAGGCAGTGTATGAATGTCTCCATTTCTGTTGGATTGCAAACACAAAACTTATTTTCAGACTTTTGTTATCAGCAATGCTGGAAGAAGCATTCAAATCATTTACATGATCATTAATCAGTAAAAGTAGCAATACCATAGTATAAAAATACTCCATTACAAGTCCTGCATTCAAAATTTCACTTAAGTAAAAGTACAGAATTATCAGCAACAAAGTGTACTTTAAATATCAAAAGTAAAGGTACTCATAATGCAGAGTAGCTACTGTCAGTGTTATACTATTATATTCAAGGTGGAGCTCGTTTTAACTACTTTATATACTTTGGGTAGTTTAATCTGTAACAATGAATAATATTTTATAAACTGATCAAATGTTTTGTATGTAAAATCTTAATTTGAAAAGTAACTAGTACCTATAGCTCTTAAATAAATGTCGTGAAGTGAAAAGTACAATACTTCTCTAGTGAAGTAGAAGTATAAAGTAGCATAATGGGAATACTCAAGTAAAGTACAAATACCTTAAAATTGTACTCAAGTACAGTACTTAGTTATATTCCACCACTGGTTATCAGATTTTTATGATCAAACTTAAGGTGACATTTACAGTGAGCCACTGGAAAAGTTGAACTATTAACAGACATTCAAAGGTAACTGGGAACACTGACTGGGAGTTCCTCACCTTTGTGTAATTGCTTTCAAAAGCTATGTATTTATAATCCCCTGACAACAGGTAATCTGTGGCATCCACTTGAGCCTACAAAGAAAAAAATTTGGAAATATTAGTGTAATTAATGAGTTATTATTCAGCAGAGACATCAATGTGTTGTTTGTTACAAAATGTTCAAATTTGAAAATAGATATTACAAAGGTTGAATTGCTCAAATATAGTGACTCCTCTTGTGTCTCGGCATTGTGGAGGAAAATATTCCCGTCTCTTGTTTTATGCAGATACTCCTTGTCTGCAGATATAAAAGACCATAAATACACTTGAGAGACTACACAACATGAAGATTCAAATATTGTTTTGGCCAAAAGAACAACCTGTATAATGGATCATTTGGCTGGTGGTGGTACCTGATATCCAATACAAATTGAAGGATTTCCACTTAATGGTGTCATTGAAGTAATCTTCAAGGGTGAGTGGCCTTTTGGTACCATGAGATTCTGAAACGATGCACATGCTGCATTAATTTAGTTGGCACCAGAGCTTGTTGCCTATAACAATATCAGAAAATGTTGCTGTTACATCAGAAATGTAAAACGAAAACACTCATCCATCTGTGCGTCACGCGGTGGCGCTATTTGAATTGCAACTTCCAGCAGCATGCTATTACACTGATAGTCCACACAAGAACAATTTATGAGTCGGATCATTGTCTGTCCATTCACACGTTTGTTACTGAAACAAGTCAAACGGCTAACTAAAAAATACACACATTTAGACGGCAAAAAAGTCGACTATTCATCAAAAACAGAAAAAAAGTCAGCTTGAAATGAATCAATCAAGCGCAGACAAAAGGTTTGTAGCCTAATTAGAGCTTTAGTCTTACACAAGCTGTGCTTGGTAATTTTGTTACAGGACTCCAACAGGAAGCGCAGACACAGAGAGAAAGAGATGCTCAGACAGGCCTGAGCTATAACTTACTGCTGAAATAAACTGCTGGGATCGTTATTAACGTGATGACGACAGCCGCCCCCACCACCCCCCACAGCACCCTGCTGCAGCCCTGTGAAAGGTGACAGAAAAGTTACAAAAACATCACGTTTGAAATCACACAGACAGCTGACGCTGCAGGTCCTCGTATTGTAGTCTATTCATTTAACAGTGAGCTTCATTCTGTCCACAATAAGTAATCCTGCAATTAGGCTACAAATGTTTTTCTTTGTATTTTAGAACTTTTTTTTTCTCACAACTAGGCTAAAGCTTATAAATCGATTACTGACCATGATGCAGAAGAAGTCGCCGTGAAGCTCTCAGTCTTTAATAATCCTTGAAGGTCGTTGATGTGAAGTTTGAAGTGACTTCTTGGACAAGCAGCCTGGTTAACATAGCCTACTCTCCCTACAAAAACCCGCAACAATGGCTTTAAACTAAATATGGCAACATAAGAAAACTGAGCTCCGTCCTACTTTAGTACAAGCAGACTTCTCACACTTTCCGCTGCATTCCTGAGAGGAGTCCGACACCAGACAAGAGATGCCTCCTGAAGTCAGCAGCATACACAACTTTCCGAGAGCGCACAACTTAGGCTACTGGTATTTAGGAAGTGGCTTTTTCACCGAGGGCGCAAGTCATTCGCTCAACAACAAATGTGAGAAAGCAGCCTACCAGTTCAACATGTACTTTTTCATATTTTCCAGTTGTGAAAATAAACATGATAGTGTTGTTTTTCCACTCTCTAGGAAGGGACAGTTTTTATTATATTGTGGATTAATTGTTTAGAATATAAATGCAGTAAAACATACAAGATAGTCAGAGTACACTTGTAAGACTCAAGGATTCACACAACGTTCATTTTGCGCATGTCCCAGACAATCGAGCTGATTGGTACAGGTGTATGCGGAAACAAATCTTAAAAAATAGCTCTAAAAATAGCTGCTCTGACTGGCTCAAAGTAGTCACTCACTAACAGTTGGATTTAATGGAATATCTCCAGCACCTGTCATCTGCATGTGTGTTGACAGGTGGTCTCTGAGGGGCTACCACAGGCTCAAAGGCTCCCATCTCAAGAGACCACAGGGGTTTGAGAGGAAAATCATTTATTTATTTTTTTACCAGTTCATTTTGTATAAGTGATGCACACCTATAACATACATATATTTTATGATTGTTACAGAATTTCAGCAGTAAATTCAGCATATAGTATCCGATACACCAACAATTCCAGCAAATTTATATTTTTGACAATCCTACATATTTATGAAATAAATTTCCCCAACAAAATGCTAACAATATCATGCATGCTCTGGACAAACATGTTTGCAGCCCATTGAAATCCACCACCATCAGTGTCTCCAGTTATCATGACAGTGCAGCACTCAAAGGAAGCATTGCATTTACCAGTGTACAGTAATTCATGCTGTGAAAGACACATAGTTAAGATACAACCGAGCTCAGTGTTTACGTGATTATTAGTGAGTCTAGAATGTAGTTGTCACTCATTCCATTTCCTCATCATCTGAGCTCTGTGCCACTCGGCTTGCATGTTCAGCGTAGTCGAAGGCACGGAACTTGACTGCAAGCTCGCTCCACTGGGTGCATTTGCTTATCTTCTTTCCCTTGAATGTCACCACAAAGTTTTTCACGTGGAGGCAGGGGCAGTCGATGCCACGATAGAGCATCATGGAACCCCATCTCTGCAATGGAAATCAACAGTTAAAACATAAAAGGGATGGTATGGTAGTACATGTAGGTCTTGTTCAATGACAATCTCTCCCATTTTGAGCAACTTAGTGTTGATGGGTCATGACTCATTTCCCACTTTTCTTTTACTCCGTTTAAAAGACCGCTGTGCACCAGTACAGAAACTAGTCCCTCTGAATGTTGCCATGCTGGCTGTTGTTTAGTATTGAAAAGACAGACATAAGGGTGGTATCAATCCTCTCATCTAACTCTAGTCAAGAAAGCAAATAAGCGTATATCCCAAAATGTCAAACTATTCCTTTAAGATTTCTAAGAAGATATTCTTCTTTTCTCTGAACAGTCCCAACTAAAAAAAAACCCTACGGAAATTCCTGAAATACATTTACCTGCCCACAGTCTTTGCATGCTATGTAGCAATTGGCCTCATAATCTAGAAGTCGCTCTTGAAGAGTAGTGTTTTCCCTCTGAATGAAAAGGTCACTGTAAAAAAAGAAGCATTTGATTTGATTTTGGACAAAATTTGCTATACATGCAGGGTATAATTCATCATCTGAGCATCATTACAATTGTGACATACAGTTTATACATCACTAAACATACACAAAAGGTTCAGAATAATGTAATTTGTACCTAAACTGTGTTGTAACATTGACTCTGTGCATGTTTTCGATGATTTCGATGTCTTCGCCGGTGCAGACATGTTTGCTGCAGCCTCTGCAGCTAAACTTCAACTCAGACGGATTCTCTTTCTTCATGGCTTTATGCTTCTTCTTTGTCGTTCTCACCTTCTCCTCCATTATAGCCTGAATCTGGAACTCTAAGATCTGATGAAAAGGGAAAACATCAATGGGAACAGTCTCACAGCAATGTGGGTTTCAGTTTAACTCACAAAAAAAACGTTTATTTTTACCCTTTTGTCATAGTCTGCTTGATTTAAGGCTCGGATTTTGTCAATGGCTTTGTTCATCATCTTCATGCGGTACTCATTGACACACTCCTTTTCAGCCACCCCAGAGTTCTTCACCTCGACCAGAGTGTAGCTGCTGTCGTCAGATCTTCCTCTGCCTTGAGCCTGCAAAAGGTAATGATGAGTCAATAGTAAGCAACCACTTGAATATTTTACTGTAATAAAGTATAATGGTGCCTTAATTATTGGACATAGAAGTGATAATCATTAACACACACCACATTTGACATCACTGACCTGAATCATAGCAATCTCATTGGTCACAAGGCCATATCGGATAACAAAATTGCACGCTGGGATGTCCAAACCTTCCTCCGCCACCGTGGTAGCAATCAACAAGTTGACTTCACCATTGCGGAATTTAGTCAACACGTCCCTTTGCTCTGCCTGAGTAACACACATTTGTATTGAGAAGGTATAAACTGGAAGTGTATTGAAGTGTAAATTGGATTTGAAGTGCGTAGGATGCTAGAGGCAAATGTACTGCAGTAATGTAACGTGCACTCACCGAGGTCATTGGTTTAACAACACTCTGGTCTCCTCCTCCAATGACATGTGAGGCTTTCACTCCAATGTCAGCAAACTTGGGGTTTTCCTGAATCCACTGACTTAGAGCAATGGCGCTGCGACGTGTTTTGGTGAAAATTATCCCTCTGGCCTCCTCCCTGGTGCTGAACTCTTGCAGAATTTTAGCTCTTAGTTTTGACAGGCTGTCATTTTCATTCTCTGGGTTCTCTGCGAGCGTCTGCAGCTCTTTCTTGTTTTCTGCAAGACATTTGAAAGAACTGAGGTCAATTCTTTGTGGCATTTTAAAGGTTAAAGGAATCATTTGACATTTTCCTCTATGCCAAAGTTAGTCACGGAGTTCCACAAGGTTCTGTGCTTGGACCAATTCTATTCACCTTATTTATGCTTCCTTTAGGCAACATTATTAGGAAGCACTCCATAAA
>LKNJ01001769.1:0-33414 GCA_002120245.1 Maccullochella peelii
ATATATATTGATATATATATATATATATACACACACACACACTTATACTGTATATTGCCGTTAATATAAGCAGGATTACTGTTGATAAATACAGTGGCCTCCTTACCATCAGAGGCACCTCAGCGAGCTTCAGCACCCATCTCCCTTTGATTTTGGGGTGCCATAGGCCCCAAAGGCCCTACATGGGTGGAGGAGGAGACACTTACTCTTTTCCTATTTCATCGGATTAAAATTCAAATATGATGATCCAAACTCCCACCGGCTTTGGTCACTCTTCATCCACAGTCTCCCTTTTTGAATCCTCCTCTTTCTGATCCAGGACCTGAGGGGTGGGGCTTGGCAGGGCTGCGGCCTCTGTAGTAGCTAACGAGGAGGGGTCTTGTTGGTCAACGATCCTGAGGGATGTCTCTTCCTGTGGAAAAGTACGCATGTATAAGCAACATATTGACTGTATATAAAGATGGACGACATGACAGATCCCCAAAAGTGAAGCCAAAACATCTGGATCGCCCCCTGGTGGCTGGCTGCAGTATAGGTCATAAACCCCGCTCCCTCCATGTTAGCAGTTGGGACATGGACCAAACTGAAAAATCAAAGTACACGTCAAATAAAAGGTAGTTCTGATCACGCTGATGTATGTTCAAGTGTGCATTTTTCTGATGAGTTTGGTTTTAGTTCAGTTTAGTTCTTTGATGCTATAAGAAGGGGGTGTGACGTCATGACTGGCAACTGTGAGTGTGCTCGCGATTGGTTCGTGCGGGTGTATGGGCGGGACCTCGATACGGCAGCTCCAGCGCAGATCACTACTGCGCAGGCTGTTTCAGAGATCAGAGGTCTTCTAGGGAAACTCACTAAGCAAAATGCAGTGTCCGATTATCTTGTGCAATATTTATGAGGACGATCACGAGTCATTTCACTTTGATGGCTGACCACATTTATATGGTCAGTATAACAGCAGTGAAAGTCAGTCATGAAAACAAACCAACATAAGCGGATGAATATGAGTAGGTCAGCCTGGATGTAGATCCCTATGCTGATAGCCAGAATGGCTAGTACAGGGGCTACTCTCTGCGTTTACTATAAAAACCATGTTTATTTGGAAAGCTGCAGGAGGTTCGCACAGCTTTCCATGAGATCTGCTGTTCTGCGTCCTCGTTTCCCCAAACCTCTACAACAGAGGTGGCGAGAGCAACGTTAGCACGACCTATTGAGTCGCAATGGCCACATTTATACAGCAGGTTGAAATATACTGGAACTTTTCCTTTAAGGCTAGTGAGGCTGCGTGTGAGGCTTTACACACTGTGCTGATGCTGCTGCCCCAGAGACTCCCTGCTATTTCTCCGTTTGCAGTCAGACATGTAACAAACTGGCTCTTATGATCCCCTACCTCTGATTCGGCTAACACACAACAGGACATGATGCCAGTGACAACTCTGGCAGACACTTTTCAGCACACCTTCAGCGGACTAACAGACGCACTTAAGACTACCTAGTGTTATGGCAGCTAATAGACCTTTCTCATGGCAAAAATCTACCCCACCTATGAAACACAGTGACAGACGTAACTGGTAACAGTATCTGTGAGGAAGAGCTAAAGAACATTAGTCCAATAGTTGTTTTATAGCAGTTATGTCTCACTTCATTGGCAGTTTTCAACAGCCAACGAGTCCTACTACTAGCTGTCTGGTTAAGCAGCACCAAGGTGACTTACTTGCTCTGAGAATCGGTGATTCACCTGATCGGCAAACTCTTGCATCTCTCCCTCCTCACCATTCGAGTGGCAGCTTGGACTTGGCACCTCAATTCCGTGGCTTTCCAAAATGGCAGCTTCTAGTTGTGTTAGACGGGAAAGCGGAGGTAAGAGACGGAATAACAGGGAATATAAGTGTACATGTACATTTTCCACAAATGGAGGCAAACACGGCCAAAGGCCTCCTCCTGTGATTCTACATATCGTCGCCATCCACAGAAAACCCATGTAGCTCCACCTCTCGGCGATTAGGTGGAGGAGTAAGTATCTCCTACTTCTAAATAAACTATTTAAAAAGCCCATGGGGTTGTTACAGGTCACAAAACAGACAAGGCTTCTTTCAAAGCTCATGAAAAGTTGACGTTGGAGATACATGGACAGCCACAGTTATCAGGTCCTCACCGATATTCGCTCTTCTCTTCATCTCCTTCCGGCGGTTGGCAAACCAGTTGTACACCTTCAATGCCGTCACACGCTCAAACTCCGACAGCTTACAACCTGGGTGATGAAATGCACAACATCTCTCATTTATAGCAGATCTCAGTGGAGACAGGATCCTCATCTGTCCTGAAGTTAATATAAGTCACTTTAATTTTACAGAGACATCTTGTACATCGTTTAGGATGATAGATTTAATTTGACACAAAACAAACCGCTGGTGCAGTTTTAAAAAGGTCAAATAAACCACTCACAAAAAGATGGAATTAATACTTCAGTTGTGACATTTCCAGTAAAAACTGATTCTAGTGAATCTTGTGTTTTGACTCATCTATGTACGAATTAACTTACACTTTATCTAGAAAAAAAAAGTTTGCGTTTTGTACAATTTCTTGATGTTTATAAAATTGACGACTGCATAATTCCTGCCAGAACATTTGCAAGAATAAGTCCAAATGGACTTGGTTTCAAAGCAGCACTCCGCAGCTCTGGTGTGTGCTGTTTCCACTTACACTAACGCAATGAGAAAGTCTTGTTTTTTTCAGTAAGACATCAAACTCTAATTAAAAAAGGGATATGTAAAAGTACTGTACATACACAATTAGTTTCATAGAGGCATAGCTCCGCTAACAAGAATTAGGACCCCTGTTGAGTGTTTACATTTTTCTAAATGAATGCAAAGCATTTTTATCATGTGTATGTCTTCATCTTAGTCTGTAACCGACTGTAGAACCGTAGAACGTACTGAAAGGGGAAATCTGCACGGTGTTACAGCCCTGTTGCTTAGGCAGGCTTCTCTGCTTCACAGAGAAACACATTTAAATGTGTTTACTGTATTTGTTTCAGTGTGCTTCACACTAAATATGTGGTTGATTAAAAAAAATCTATTTTGTAATAAAATAGTATTCATATTAAGGCTGCAACTATTCATTATCAACTAATCCGTCATGTACTTTCTGATTGATCAACCCTTTAGTCCATAAATGCTCTAAAGTGGTCAAACTCCTTATTTAGTATGATCAAAGTACCAGAAGCCCTGACAGATACCATTTACAGTGATGTGAAGTGAAGAAAAAGTAGCACATCTTCACATTTAAGAAGCTGGAAACAACAAATATTTAGTATTTTTACTTGATCTGTGATTGATGAATGATCAGTTATTAAAATAGCCATCAATTGACTAATCAATTCATCTTTTCAGAACAAATTCAAATAAAAAGTACGCAGAATGCCGTTTTAAACAAGACGAGTGTTTCAGGGGCTACTCTTGGACACAGTTCCAGAAGCCTCTTGGTACCTGGTTTCTGGATGACAGAGTTACAGGCGTTGGCGATCTCCTCTCGCTTGGCTTCATCTGGGTACTGGTTCTCCATGAAGAAACTGTAAGAGACAAAACATCCACAGCATTGGAAGCAGTTCAATCACATTTATTGGAACATGGCACCAGCCTGAGCAGTGCTAGTTACGCCCTCGTTTTACACTTCATCAACTTTTAGTCTTTGTGTTGAACCAGAGGAGTCACACAGGACCATATTTATACAGCGGCAGAGCGTCAGGAGAGGTCCTCGCTGTAAAGGAATAGATTAATGGACGCATTAAGTGGATTAACTTCTGCAATCCAAGCATGGCATGCTTAAGTCTCTTCCTAGGCCTATGAATATGAAGATTCTCGGGTAAAAACTGAAGTGTATGTATGCAGGTAAAGATCAAAGTGACCATTCTGTCTATCTTTCACCCGTGTCGAGCTTCTTTATATCCCTCCAAGGCTGAAAAAGAATCATTATCTCACATTACAAAACACACAGGGATTCATTTCTTCCAGCCCTCTTCCTCTCACCCTCTGAGTTGCCCTATCCTGTCCACACGCACGCACTCACTCACTCACTCACTCACTCACACACAAACGCTCCACATCATCTTCACCTCTACTGTACCGTCCTTGGGTCTGAACTAGCTCATGAGGATCAGCACTGCAGTAGCATTGCGTAATCCGGGGGCAGTGCTGGTGAGTGTTGTCTGAGGGCCTGTGTGGTCTTATTACTGTGAGTGCCCAGACTGCACCCTATACTTACAGCAAGCATGTAATAGAGAAATCAATTGCACACAGCGGGTAGGGTCTGTGGAGGAATGCCTACTCCTCTTTCTCTGCATCCTGCTGAGTTACTGAGAAGACTGTCTGGGACAAACATGTTCCAGAGCATCAGAGATATAATACAGCTTATAAAAAAACGGCACAATAAACTGGGAGGCAACACTCCATGCTAACAGCAGGGAGTCACAGCAGTAAGGCACTAAAGGACATTTCAGCCTGGGAAGGTTATTAATGTGAACGATTGCCTCAAGCGATGCTGCATTCCTATCATATGTGAAAAACAATCCATGACTTGATGGTTGAACACATAGAAGACGTGTTTAAACACATAGAAGTTTTCTGCAGAGCCTGGTCGCTCTTGATCAGCTTTTTTATAGTTCAATGCAAAACACAAACTCAGACTAAGTGGAGACATTGGAGTTTGCCTTCTACAGCAGACCCAGACCAAACACTGAAGTGTAAACTAAAAAGTCCTCTCTTGTCACGGCAATTTGATCACAAAATGAGCCGAAACAAAATTATCCTATGACTATTTCGATAAATAAAGTGATTTTTCAAGCAAAAAGGCCAAACATTCACTAGTTCAAATATCGAAATTGTGAGGATGTTTAGCCCGCAAACGTCTAAGAGCTGCTAAAAACATGTTGTATTACTAAAACTACCATCCTCATCTAAACATGAAATGAGCCACACGACACACTGAGAAAGGCTCTGTTCCAAGGCTGCATTTGTAGTTATTAGCGTAATGTCAATGGGATTCTGAACGGGGGGTTTTCTCACTTGTAACCCAGAAGTTTCGGTTTCACTTCGGCTCTCTGTGCAGCTCTAACACCCGCTCACCTCTCCATGATTGACTGGCACTCCTTCCTCCAGGTGAACCTGCTTCCTCGACGCAGCCTCAGAGGCCCACCCACCATCCCCGCTCTGTCGCCAGCCATGATCCCTGTCCTCCAGTCCGGTTCCTCCTTCACCAAAGACCGCATTGATAAGGTGGCCCCTGAAGAAGAGAGCACATGCAACGATTGAACTGTTGAGAGTTTATGTTAACAAAGACGGTGATCGTGTTTAGATTCCAGCTTTGTTCACTTGTAACATCTGTACTAGTGCCACAAGTTAACCATGTTGACAGTGTCCAAAACGCTGTCGCAGACTGTGACGTTTCACCCAGTGCATCATTCAGGTAATACGGGACGGAAAGACAGAAATGAAGACCCTTCAACAGACTGCTTTATTTAATAAGAGACAGTAGTGTGCGCCATCGCATTTGAACTAGCTAACATATGATACAACGGGTGTTTGTCCATTACCTCAATAAAAACTCAACAATCATTTCTCAATACGCTTCTGTTATACTTTAATGTTATTTACTATGGCTGTATCACACAGAAATATGGACATTATTAATAAAAACATGAAGAAAAGTCTGCAAAAAGCTCCTGAACAATTAGAAGCAACTAGTAACTGTGCAGCACAATGCAAAGCGTTGCATCATAAATGTAAATGTTTGCAGTCTGTCACAGGAAATGTGCTCCTGGTGTAAATATCAAAGCAAATGTTCCTCTGGCTCTTCTAACACTGCCCTGGTAAAAGTTACTAAGGACTGACTTACACCTGCCAGGGAGTTGGACATTTTAACATTGTAACTAACTGCAGGGCTCAACAAGTTCAATTTAAGACCTTTTAAATACCATTTAATACCTGTTTCACAGTCATACTGTGCAAAGCATGAAAGTGTGATGGAAAACCAGCAGGAACGATTCGGCCTACAATAATTTATTATTATGTCGCATTTTTTCATTACTTCCCAGCAGTATATAAGAATAACTCCTAATGATGAGCTCATTTCAGACTTTGTTTAAAATCAACATTTGCTGATTATGAGGCGATGAGTAGAGACGGTGTCTGCTACAGGTCTGCTGGTGCTGACTGAAACAGCTTCCTGCATACACAATCCAGTGCTGCAACAATCCTACTTTTAGTTTATACGTGTGTAACATCTCCTGACCGCCTGCAATCGGACACAAAAACATTTTATACCACACATTACTGCCTACAGCAGGCAAGAAAAAAATATTTAAGACTGTAAATTAAATGTAAGACTTTTTAATACATTCTAAAGCCTGCAGATACCCTGTATGGGGCAGTATGGGGTTGTAAGTTATACCGCAACTCATTACATTCAAACTAAGCTACATGTGAACTTAAAGAGGTACTGCACACTTAAACATGTGTTTTGAGCTGTAACTAAATGATGTGACTGTACTGTGATGAAACATATCAATGCTGGTGTTAATAATTGACATTTCTTACCAAATGTATAAAAATCAGCATCTCATGGGTTGAAAATGGCTCAACACGCCATCTACTGTTTTAAATCAGCCCTGAACCTGCGAGGCCGATGCTGACATAGAGTCAACCTGTTGGGACCTGTCTACGTCATGAAATTTATATAAAAAAAGACTCTAATCAGTGTGAGTCTCCCCCGTGTCCCCTGACCCTCACTCTACGTAGCCACTCCACTTAGAGTTGTTGTTCCCTCACTCGTTGCACTCTTTCAATTTGCAGGGAGAGACGGTTCTAGCTGAATTTGAGGGTGTAGTTACACTCTAAACATAGCCGGTGCGACAGCCTGCTGATACCATAGACAAGGTGATTTCAATAGAATGGAGGGGTACAATCCTCTAGTTTATCTCTGCATTTTGAGAGTGTTGAAAAGCATCCCAAGCTGACAAAGTAGCTATGGGGTAAATGGCATGCTGGCCAGCTGCAGGCGTCTCCTGTGGCAAGCTGCCGGGGCCGGGGCAGGGCGGGGCGGGCGCGGTTACCTGGCTGGGCCTGGGCGGCTGCAGCGGCAGCAGTGTACCACGGCAGCAAGTGCATCAGCAGCTCTCTCTGCCTGCTCCACACTGGGTTGGGGTTGAGGTTGGTGTTGGGGTTGGGGAGGATGTTGGGGAGGCTGCTGCTTGCCCCTGCTACCGTCCCGTCTCTGTCCCCTCCCCTGGCCCTGGGCATGGGACTCACGCTGTGCTGGCTTTCACTCCACCTCAGCCCTTCAGTCGGGACAAAACCAATGGTCAGGCAGGCCACAGCCAGGGATTCCATTACAGACACCAGTTCTGGCTAATTGGAAATTGAGTTAACTGTCCTGACACACTCCTGTAGACATGCCTGGCAGTTTTCATTCATATTAAATTTGATGCTTTGTAATGTATTCCAGTGTATCTGTGTGCCAATTTAAACTGCTGCTCTTTAGATTCATGAAGGGCAGGTCAATAGGAGCCTATATCAGAAGCAAAGCATTGTGGCCACTGACAAAATTAGTTCTTGTTAGTATCGCTGTTAATAACCTGTTTGTTAGCCATGTAGGAATGAAAACCAGCACCAGAGTACCCCCAGCATCAGGGCTGAGAACTACAGAGGCGCTACGGCAAAGCTTGGGTGGGTGGGGGGAAAAATAAAGGATTAAGATGAAGGGAGACAGCAGGGTCAGCAGATGGTCCATCGGTGGCTTTGTTTATTTCATACAACTGATCATATAATAATGTGACTTTTTGTGACATGAGTTATTGTGAATACATGCTGTCTTGTAGCTGTTTAAAACCATACCAATGTTTTTTAAGTATCTGTATCCCTGTATCCTAGGGCAGGACCTAGGAGAGGTCGGCACCAACCCAAGCTCTAGCCTGTACAGACGAACCGCATTCACCCACTAAAGTTTCATTTCCAAACCAGAAGCCTTAATATTATTGATTAGCATCTCCAGTGACAGGACTACCTTTTTCATTTGTCTTTCCTCTGAAATTATAGATTCGTCTCGTGTCCTTCCTTGACCTCGCAGCCCTCGAGGACCAGGATGGGAGTTAGCGTCAGGAATTAAGAGGTTGTGTGAGTTTACCATGCAGGAGAATGGAGGTAAAGAGGAGGAAATATGGAGGGGGAAGGTTAGCATGCAGTGGGTCACATTCACATAACACAAAAATTCTCTCTTTTTTATACAAGCCTTCCTTCCTAAATTGTCTAATCTATAATCATTAACTTGACATTCAACCTTGAGGCACTGATCTGCACTCACTCATAATTAGTCTTCCTGTACCCAACATCCATCACCACTGTAATGATCTGTAACGATCCTCTGCTCTGTAATAGTCAAATACTACACTGCATCTGAAACATAGCCCTTGGATTTCCTGTCTAACCCCTACAAACCTCGTACCCGCGTCTCACCTGGGTTATTTCTCTCCAGCAGGTACCAGCGGTAGAAAGCTCTGCGCTTGGAGTCGCTCATCTCCAGGCCTTGCTGCAGCAACCACTGGGAGATGTAACTCTGGCTGATGCCTGTGTGCCGGAGGCGAGGCATGTTATCGTAACACATTAAAGACACTGATTTATTTCATGGTGCACCAATAGCATCTGTACTGCTAAGACGGGCTATGGGCCAGCTCTGAGATACTCCTGTAATGCTAATGAAGCTGTCCCAGTATCAACACTTTAATTAAGGACGTGTGTATTGGTGCAATACTTTTGTCCAAACCCAGAGATTTTTTTTTTATTTAAAATTATATAAAAACAGAGAAAACATTTGAGAAGCTGGAAAGCAGCAAGTGTTTGGATGTCAAGGCACTTTTGCTTAAAGATGACTTAAACTATTAATCAAATGTCAAAAGTGCTGGCTACGATTCTGAATCAATTTACAAATGACAAGAATTGATTCCTGCACATCCATCTTTTGGGGCGCATTTTTAATTTAATAACTTCGTAATTAGCTCTGCAAGACGGAATGCGAAGTATTCTGTGAACACATTGTGTGCCATCGGCCGGAGACTAACGTTAGCAAGGTGGAAAGCTCCGAACTCCAGCACAAGCAAACAAGCAACCAATGCACACTGCGGCGCTTTACTAAACTTCTGTCAACTCTGATCAGAAGAAAACAGTGTTGGTGGTCAGTAAAAGACACTTTTATTTCAAGAGTGTAACATGTTTCCAAATTATTGCAGTTAACATTTTCAAATTGCCTACTTTCACAAACTTTTCTTTGATTTTTACTCTTGGATCAGGTGAACTCCATCATGGCCAGTTAGCTTAGCAGCCAGTTATGTTTCATATTGCAATTTAAAACACAACCACACACACATGGTTTTGGACACAGAGCACTGGAACAGGATCCTAAAAATAGTTCCCCTTTTCCATTACTAAATCAAGAATCAAATTCAAATCAATCATGAGATTCTCAAAGATTCCCACCCCTTCACTTCATTTATAACTGCCCACTAGTGACATTTAACGTGTATCCTTGTAGCTGTTTAATAAGCTGGAATAACTCACCTGTAACTTGGCCTACAATGGCCTGAGAGATCCTGCGATTGTTGAGGAAAGTTTTGATCTCTTCTTTCACCAGGTTGCTGTCTCTCCTGTAACAGCAGCAAAAACCAAATCACGGCATTAGAACTATTACACTGTGGTTAAAACACCAGCCTTTGCTCCAACTAACCTTATTCACTGGTGCTTCTCTTTTTTCAGCCATCCCCAAACACCTGACCTGAATTAACTCGACTAAAATTCTGGAGAACAAGCCTGCACCTCTGGGGACAGTAGCTGTCATTATCTGATGTTATAATAGTCTCTCTTCGTCTCTCCCATTCCTGCTTTCCAACTGTTCCTCACCCAGCTCTCCGATAACACTAAGCTCCACCATCCTCCCTCTTCCCCGCTCACCTCATGTACTCCTCCACCTTCTCCTCCAGGTCCCACTCCTCCTCTCCCATCATGTCGTAGCTGAATGACCGCTGAACTGCCACACTGGGAGGGTAGAGGGGCGGAGGTGACGCCTCGTAGCTATTGCTGGGGGACAGGGCAGCGCCATCCAGGCCGGAGGTCTGTGTGGTGGCAGAGGCTAGGGAGAGCGAGGAGGAAGAGGAGGATGAAGAGGAGGACGGGGCTGGAGCAGCTGTGGTGGGGGTGTTGTTGGACGGGGCCGGGTGAGAGTCACAGTGCGACGGACGGTGGTCTGGGTCGAGCCTCTCCAGGGACTCCAAAGCGTGGATGATCTGAGGTTTGGTCATGCCGGATAGACGGAGGCGCTGCAGAAGGTCGATCTGTTCGATGGTGTAGCGTGGCTCCCCCTCACAGCACTCCATTCTGGCATCTGCATGCACAAAGTGGGGGGGGGTACGTTTTGTGAAGTGAATTTGAGACTGGCATTTGGAATGAAATACAAGACCAATTTTGTAAGTGAATATGAACCAACTGTAGCCCTATTAATACACCAAAGGTGTGCATGCTGCTTAGGTTGATTTCTCAGCAGATAAACAGCACCCCTGGACTTCACAAAGTGTCACCAAGACATATACTGCTATATTTAGCTCTACTCAGCACCTTTGATAGACCTTAAATTTAGATAATATGTCGCAAACTTTTTCAGAACCAGCAGACAAACTGATAAATGAAGAAAGGATTATTAATAGATGAAAACCCAAATGAAAAAAGACTTGCAACGCTGAATTCAAACACTACACTTCTTTTGTTGGGGTTTATTTATCTTGAATACAACACTTTAAACGCAAATCTGACTCAGTTATTTTAGTTATGTTAATACGAAATAACTGAGTAAACACGAGACTGTTTTACAAAACTCAACTTAGGGGGAAAAAAACGGACTGCATTCTCCTCTGAAGAACCCTTGGGTCATTCAAACTTTTGGCACCCTTTCAAACACTTGGCACAGACACTTGGGGCTAACCTTGCTCCATTTGTCCAGGGTGGAATTAAAGTAAGATCACCCTGGCATACATAACCTAACATCAGGTCCAGTCAGCCTAGTGATATCCATGAATCCATCTTTTCCCTTCCTATACCTGCCTGTCCTGTGCAGGGTCGGAGGAAGCCTAGTCTTGATTATTCTCCAATAATTGTACAGACTGCAGTGAGTGAAGATCACATTAAACTCACCTCATCTAAACTCTAGCAATTTTACATGACCTTGCTTACTTGAAAAGGTAGACAGCTGGGACAACATAACTTTATGCGTTTTACAAATCTGTTGAACCCACTCTTCAACTCGGCATAGGTAAGATTTTATAATTTTACACCAAAATATACAGTGGTGGGCTACAACAAGCAGACCCAACTACCTTTGAAAAGTTGATCTTGTTAAATGGGATGTATGCCGAATTTGCCAGAAAGACTCGACGATTTCTAAGATGCCCCAAGTCCAATACTGTCACATCTGTACCTTTGCTGATAAGCAGGACAACGTTAACTTGCCAGAGATTTCGGTTTCAAATTGAGTGTGTTCACAGGACAGACGGGCGCCTATAAGAGCTACAATAACTCAATTTTACCACACTGGTATTCTGGGTTCTTTCTGTCTAAAACTAAAAGATTCAGAAGTGAGCAGCAAGCCGTCTTTGGCTTAAAAAGTAAGTTAAACCGTGTCCCGTCACTGAGGTTATCTTACCTGATGGAGGGGGCGACACAGACAGGCGCCCCGGGAGTGGTTCAGCGCGAGGGGTCGCAGCGGGGACACACCACTGTCGCATGGCTCAGCGGAGTTCAGCTCGGCTGGAGCTCTACAGAGTCAGACAGGAGACTTGCTGCAGTGTGTTGCGGTTAAGCTGCCTCTATTAGCATGCTGGCAAACCTACAACAGCAGATGACTCGCTAACGGGCTATGTTGGCTAAGCTAACACCATCAACTGTGGTTGGTTCCCCTGAGCACCAGCTTCCCATCGATAGCCGATGCTACCTTGCTGTGTTAAGTTAGCCAGTACGCAAATAGAAAGCGGAAGTAATGCAATGTAGCCTTCAAAATACAAGCATGCGGTGGCATCCTACAAACAATGCCCCGTTTTTGAAAGTTGCATGGTTTATGTAATATTAATAATAATAATCAAAATAATAACCCTCTCTCTCTCTCTCAATTTGCTTTATTGGCATGAATGTAACAACAACAATATTGCCAACGCATCAGGTAATAATGATATTAAAACAAGAATAATAATAAAATAAAATAAAAATAGAAAATAAAAAAGGTATAATTCATAACATCAAGAAAATTGCAAAAAACTTAAATACACATATGTGAGACTGTGTGAGACTGTAACACTTGTGACTGGAAGTGAGTGTTGAAGTTTAGTGTGTGTGTTGATGTTAGTGTAGGGGTGTGAGTGTGATGATGTTGGTGTAACAAAGACAATATTGCCAAAGATGAACATAAAAAAAACATTCATAAAATCAAGAACATAGCAGAAAACTTATATACACATATGTTTAGTGTGTGTGTGTGGGGGGGGGGGGGGGGGGTCGTGTGTGATAGCCTATGTCAAGACATTTGTGTTATATTCAGTGATTCAGTTTTATTATGTGTCCCTCAGGTTGTGACATGCAGTTACATATTGTGCAGCTCGGTCTGCTGCAGGTCCTTCTCCTAATATAATCTGTTGCTTTTCACTGTCATCTAACTGTGAAGTTTGGGATTAATAAATTAAATTTCTTAAAGTATTCTTCTCTGATATGATTGTATCTGTCACATTTTAAAAGGAAGTGCATCTCTGTCTCTACCTCAGCTGTCGTGCAGTGACCACAGACTGTCCTCTGCCAGGACTTCTTGTGTCGTCCTCCCTCTGTGGCTGGACTGTGGTCGCTGAGTCTGTATTTGGTCAGGATCTGTCGCTGCTTTGGATCTCTGACAGTAAAGAGAGACTCTGCCAGTCTGTATTCATGGTTTAGGGCCAAATAGCAGTTCAGTTTGTTTGGGGTTTTGGTTTGATTAGTCCAGTGTTCCAGATAGGCATCTTTTGTTAATTTAATAATCTGGTTTACTCTGATCAGTGGTTGGAAAGCAGTGCTGGTCTGAGGTTGAACATTGTTGGGTGTTATTTGTCAGTAAGTCTCAGGACCAGCTGACAGAAGGTACTCTTTTGGGGGTTCAGTTCTTGGGCTCAGTCTGAGATGTAACCAAAATTTAAGTGTTCTTTTTTTTAATGTTAATAATCAATGGGTAACGACCTAATTCTGCCCTGCAGGCATTGGTTGGTGTTTTTCTTTGGACGTTTAAAATGGACCTACAGAATTCTGCATGCAGGGCCTCTATGGGATGCTTGTCCCATCTAGTGTAGTCCTGATGACTCAGTGGACCCCAAACTTCACTACCATGGAGGGCAATTGGTTGGATTACACTGTCAAATATTTTAGTCCAAATTCTAATTGGTATGTCTACTTTGTAAAATGTTCTTTTAATTGCATAAAATGCTCTACATGCTTTTTGTTTCAGTGCGTTCACTGCCAGACCAAAGCTCCCTGATGCACTGATTCTGAGCCCCAGGTATCATAGTGTAGGGTGTGGTCTAGATGGGTGTCTAATTTGAATTGATATTTGCTTTCCTGAGATCTGGGCGTCTTTTGGAAGATCGTGATTTTAGATTTGTTGACTGTCAGGGCCCAGTTCTGACAGTACTCCTCCAGGAGGTCCAGCTGCTGCTGTAGTCCTTGTTGTGTGGGTGACAGCAAACACCAGGTCATCAGGTAGAGCAGGAATTTAACTTCCTCATTGTTAAGGGTTAGGCCAGGGGGTCCAGACTGCTCCAGCAGTACTGCTAGGTCATTAATGTAGATGTTAAGTAGAGTTGGAGACAAGCTGTTGCCCTGAAAGACGCCTCTCCCTTGAGTGAAGGGATCTGTAGTTTAGTTACCAATTTTGACTCCACATTTATTAATATTATTAATTATTAATAAACTGTGTGTCTTCCTCACTTCCTAATTCCCTGCAGCTGTTCACCTGTGACTCCCCGGTGTAGGCTACGTGACTATATATATATACGTGTATGTGTATATATATATATATATATATATCTCCATATCCATGCTTTTATTTTGAAGGACATAGGAAACATTACTATTGAGTCTGGCCAACTAGACACTACAGTCCGTCTTGTCCTGGCAAACAACTTATCTAAAACTTGCACCTTGGAGGTTACATTGATAGTATTTCAGATGGGCTGCTATGCACGAAAGTTTTACGGTTATACGTGGCTGCAAGCAAACATTTGGTGTGTTACGTCGAGGCGCTGGGGCACAGCCAGTTGCTAACGAGTTAGCTCGCTCGCTACCTAGCTGAGTTAGCTGATAGCTAGCACCGGATTGTCCCACCGCGGAGCACCTCTCTCTTACCTCCCGTTGCTGTGGAGAGATGGCAGCAGCCGGCTGGACGGAGAGGGAAGATAGTAGAAATTGTAGAGAAAGTAGCGGTCCACCCAACCCCACTAAATAAAGTTACTCCTCGTCCCGGAGCTGACGATGAATTAATGAGCAGAGGGTGAACGGTGCAGGGTCATATTGTCTTTCAGCTATGCGGTGGGGGAATAGTGTATGCAAATGTGGGGAGTCTCTCTCAATTTATGACCCATCACCCGATACCACTGTCAAGCTAGCGAGAATTATAATTATGATTTCCGGTTATACTGTACATACAAAAAAACACCACAGCTAAATTTAAACACCACACGACAGTGGTAAAAAAAAGTCAAATGAAATAAAATGTTACATTTGAACAAAATTATTTATAAATTAAAATGCCAACCATGCTCATACATATAGTTTACAAAACATTTTGGGAGACTATTTTTAACAGTTTAATAGTTTATCCTTTTATTTTGGTTAGCTAAAATATGTCTGCCTTGACGCAGCACCACCCAACACATGCGTGCGTTTGTCTGCAGATATGAGCTGTCTTTCTCATTTGCGAGCATTAATGAAGAAGTTGAAAAACAATAATTATAATGTTGTCGATAATAATAATATTAATAATAATAATGGCAAAAATGTCAGTTTTCTGATCTAGCAATCTGCATTTTGGACCATCTCTGATGAGATGCTGTGGGATTGCTCAGGAATCCCTCACAACTGTCAGTCGAACAGACTGGGTTTAATCTGCACAGCTCACCTGTTCATGTGTTTTTGCAGTTTTGTGATGTTATAGTGCTCCAGTGTCTGAACACTACCATGTCAGATGTTTTTTTGGTCCCCAAAGCTTGGCAACCTTTCTTATATTTGGCTCTCTGGGCCCTGGAGGTTACCTCGGGCCTCCCACTCTCCGAGGCTGTAGACACAGAAGTCTCAGTTGCATCCTTGCATTATTGTACCTCGCAGACAGCCTGTTGGCTGGAGAGAGTGAATATCAACTGCTGAGTAATCTAATATATTTAGATTTGATTGTCCAGCTTCACACAGACAGCTACAGACAATGTCCATACCATATCCAGTCTATGGTCCAAACCCAAGGGGATACTTGATTCTGGCTGATGTGGTTGTATCTGTTCTCTGTTCATATGATATGAGAGATTATGGGCCAGGCCACGGCCCACCTCCTCAATGCTGGACGATATATATATAAAAATTATATCATGGAGAACCAGCACTCTGAGAGTAAACTGGAGGCTGAAAATTGTAACACTGGTTTTCTTTGCCCCATCTGGAAACAAAATAGTACAAATATTTAATTAATTAGTATCTAATATGTGCTACGTGGAGCTGTGCAGAAGTATCGATGACCTCATGAAGGTAGTTGTTGTTGATTGTATTGTGTAAAGACCAAATTAATATCAATTATTTGCACACAAAAAAATCTTCCTACAGGTGAGCTTTGGGGTGGTGGTAAGTGGAGTTTTTTTTACATTGGACATTGGATATTGATCTTTTCATCTAACTGTCAACAAGAAAGCAAATAAGAGTATTTCCCAAAACGTCAACATTTCTTTAAATGTCTTATATATATATAAGTTACAGGGTAATACCCTGAACAGCATTGGGCTGATATGTGAATTAGTATCGAGCGATCTCTCTGCCTCTCTCTATCTCTCTCCTGCCTGTTAGTCAAGGTATTTGCTATCACCCACTTCACTAGCGACTGTAGCAGAAGAATGAGCCTATGTTTGCTCTGTTCGATGTTCTTCCCTCCCCTTCAACCTGTGCCAAGAAGGCAGTAGTAATAAGAGAGCCTTTGTGCCTGACGTGCTCAGTCCAGGTTGTGCCCAGCCATCTGTATTTGAGCACTCGACAGAGTGCCTGCCACATTTTGGGGTATTTGGGAACATCTTTTTCTTCAAGGTGCTCCAACCTAACATCTGAAATAACACCATGAACTGGGCCTTCCTTGAGGGCCTCCTTAGCGGGGTGAACAAATACTCCACGGCATTCGGTCGCATCTGGCTCGCCATTGTTTTCATCTTCAGGCTCTTGGTCTTCTTAGTGGCCTGTGAGAAGGTCTGGGGTGACGAGCAAAAGGACTTTGATTGCAACACCCGGCAGCCTGGTTGTCACAATGTCTGCTACGACCACTACTTCCCCATCTCCTACACCCGACTCTGGGCTCTCCAGCTGATTTTTGTCACCTGCCCGTCCCTTCTTGTCACGCTCCATGTGTCCTACAGAGAAGAACGTGAGCGCAAAAACCGGCAGAAGTACGGAGAAAGCTGTACCCCTCTGTATGACAACACAGGGAAGAAGAGAGGGGGTCTTTGGTGGACCTACTTCTTAAGCTTGCTGTTTAAGATAATGGTGGATGGTGTATTTGTCTTCCTGCTGTTCTACATCTACGAGGCCACATTCTTCCCACCGTTGGTGAAATGCAACGAAGATCCATGCCCCAATGTGGTGGACTGCTACATTGCCAGGTAAGGGTGCCTCTTAATCTAAATCTTAATCTTACACTACCTTCCTCATCTCTGACCATGTGTTCTTCAGGCCCACAGAGAAGAAAATATTCACCGTCTTCATGGTGGTGACCAGCTTTGTGTGCATCTTCCTCACTCTTTGCGAGATCTTCTACCTGTGTGGGAAGAGGTTCTGGGAGTGCTGCAGAGGAGGACCTCGCTCAGGGAGAGAAAACTCCTTCATGATGACCAGAACTCCTCTGACTGGGAAGGAGAACTCAGCGTACAAAGAGCCTGTCCTGGAGAAGGCCAAGATGGTCGACAACGGAGAAGCTGGCACAAAGAGTTCAGCCCCAGCGTACAGCATAGCAGTCTCCTGAGAGACACGTATCATGTTGATGAGATTGACTTGTGAGACTAGAACAAGGTAAAAACTATGTTAGGTAGCTTTTGTACTGTTGGTCAGATTTGTCCGCAAAAGAATAGCAGTTTTAAAGAAAATGTTGTTTACAAAGGTCATGTCTTTTTTAAATATCAAAATGATGTAACGTTTTTGTCCCTCGATATTGTTGAGATGACCATGCATGTGTTCTTTTTAAAGGTGTGAAAATAAAATAACTGGTATACATTAAAGGTGATTTACTGTAGTTTGACTATTTATATGATTATTTCGTACGTGAGATTACTTTGTTATGTATGTATTGCCACAAAATAAAATAGCTTTACCTGTTCTGAGACGTGAGAGCTGCAGTGTGCGTTTGTTTAACACAAAGTGGGATTGAGGAAAAACACTTCTGTATAAGCACACATAATGTCATGAATTTAACCAAGAAATGAAGATTAGATTTTTTTAAATAAAATCATGTGACATTTGCTTTGCCACATATTCTCTTTTAACCTCTGTATGAAAAGTTTCAGAAATTTTACACATTAAACTGATTACCTGTGTATCATTCAGGTAAAATTTTTTTTTCAAATGAAAGCTTTGTCAAATGTGTTTTCGGCAAAGACGTCTTCAGTGAACCTACAACCTGCAGGGCAGACACAAATGGGTACAGTGGTATAGAGTGAACTGAACCAGTAGAGATCTAGATGATGGATTAAAACATGTTCAAAAATAATCAGAAAAACCACAACGTGACGTACCAAAATGATCTACGCATGGTTACTGATGGGAGTAGCATTATTGACAAAATGTGATAAAATCACCACTCCTATGTTAGGTTTCAGACCGCCTCGATGACAATTAACCACATCCTTCATTCATTCAAAAGGCCGAGAGTAGATTTGTAAAGAACAGTATCATAAAACTGAGTGTACTAATAAGGCAGTGACCTTAGCACATTCTTACCTGAGAAAATTAACAAGCAAACCCTTGTTATATCTGATTTTGCGATATCGGCGCTCCATATCTCAGGTGTATTTTAGTGCCAATGGTTCCAGAGTGCTTGCACAAACAAATGCTAGGTAGTGGCCCTGTTAATTCTGATTAATCAAAGGCTACAACGGGCATATCTCACCATCACAGTTGCCTAATGGAGCTAATACCAAGTCATCATTAAGGAACGTGGTGATCAGAGTAGACAGACACACCTAAATGGGGGTGTATTGAGGTCTACTTGTTTTTCATTATACCGTATCAACTTTATTAATTTGCAGTCACATTCCGCAACCGATTTCCTTGTTTGGTCAAACCACTGACGTGTCTTTTCTGGGACTCACCAACTTCAGTAAGGGTACCCCGTCACAATACAACTGTCTTTGTAAAAGTGAGTGTAACAGGCATTGTTCTCTGAGCTCTTGGCTGAGCTGAGTATCAGATCTAAGATAAATTGATGCTGACAAGGAGTAGTTGGAAGTTTAAAGGTAAATTCTGGGTGGATGCCAAAAGTGGCCACACCTCCAGATTATGACCAAAAGCTGATTCTTGTACGCAGTCAATATCCGATACCCACTGCAGGAGGAGGTTTCCCAAAGCCTGCTGAACAGATTCCCATATTCTATTTCCCAGACAGGGGACACGATGGACTGAGTGGAAGACCTGTTTTCTTATGGTAAGCAAAGACATTTTTGTCATGCCTTTGTAATTGTATATTTTCATATTCAGTTTTAAGACTCTGCAAAGCAAAGAACATGAAGTTTAAGGGCAGAACTCAGTGTGGACTGCAACAATCGAAGGCAGGATGAGAGAACATTTAACCAACTCTACCTTCGAGCTTCAGCCGAAACTTTCCTGAAAGGGTACAAGGCTGAAGCCAAGTGTTCCTCTGCACTGTGGAAGGTTTTATGTGTTGAACGAGTGTTTGTGTGTAAGTAATTGTTGAAGGCATCTTTCTTCAAAGTATCAAACTTTGTAAGTAAGTGAAAATGTGAGATTTAGGAGAGGGAATTGAGGTATCATAGGTCTCAAAGAAATGGTTTGATCAGAAAAGAGAACACCTATCTAAAATATGCAGTGAAATATTTGGAACAGATTACAGAAAATCAAAGCTGATTTTATATGTATTTTTGTATTATTTCACTCCTTAAAAACTCTGTATTTCTCTGGATAATTGCATCACTCTGTCTTTGTCGCTTTGTTGTGTTCCAGCTCCCCAGTTTATAAAGTCTCCCTCCTGCAACATTTAAAGACAGACTTCTAAAGACTCACAGGCCTTAAGAAGCCAATCAAAGCTGAACTCATGGATTGGAAGTTTCTCCAGGGTCTTCTCAGTGGAGTCAACAAGTACTCCACTGCCTTCGGACGTATCTGGCTATCAGTGGTCTTTGTCTTCCGGGTGTTGGTCTTCGTGGTGGCTGCTGAAAGGGTCTGGAGTGACGACCAGGGACACTTCGACTGCAACACCCGCCAGCCGGGTTGCACCAACATCTGCTACGATTACTACTTCCCTATCTCCCACATTCGCCTCTGGGCTCTCCAGCTCATCTTCGTCACCTGCCCTTCCTTCATGGTGGTGTTGCACGTGGCCTACAGGGAAGAGCGGGAACGCAAGTATCGAACCAAGCACGGCGAAGACACTCAGCTGTACGACAACCCAGGCCAAAAGCATGGCGGACTGTGGTGGACTTACCTCATGAGCCTCTTCATCAAGACCACCTTTGAGATCACTTTTCTCTACTTGCTCCACTACATCTACGACAGCTTCAAGTTGCCCAGGAAGGTCCAATGTGATGTCAAGCCCTGTCCTAATTTGGTGGACTGCTACATATCCCGGCCCACTGAGAAGACCGTTTTCACCTACTTCATGGTGGGGGCGTCCGTTGTGTGTGTGGTGCTCAACATCTGTGAGATTTTCTATCTGATTGCTTCCCGGGTGGTGAATCTCAAACATCGAGGCAGCGTCCACACCTCGTCTAGACAGGTCCACCCTGACATGGACTGTGATGGCTGCAAGTCATAGGAATCAATATTTCTTCGTATACCTCTAACTGATTTACTATAGGGTGATCCTTTTTACCATTTAGGGTATTTTCATTTAAAAAGTAATTTTATATCTAATTTTATATGTAATATAAATATATTGTATTTTCACACAAACAAATCTATGCTCTATAATGATATTATAATTATTAGTGTACTAAATATTTCAGCACCAAAGGAAAGCTGAATGATTTGGGCTGCTATACCCTACATCAGGAAGTAATTGATCTTTATTAAAAGAAGAACTGAAGGTCTGCTCATATTTGTGACCATTGTCTTCATGACAATGACCACAACTGACATTATTTGTTTGTTGTATTACCTAAAAAGGATTGTCAAAGCACTGAAAATAAAGTTTTTTTCCCCAACTCTGATAAAACCACAGTAATGCACATTCATGTGTAAGACCTGCTTTCTCAGACTACAATGGCGCCATTTCTCCACCTGGTGGCACCAAAGGCATACTACATTGTCATGTGAAGGTTGAGAAGCACATCCTGCTGTATGTTTTTTTAACTAATATAATACAACAACATGTTTACAGTTTTGCTGCGGGATTAATATCCCAAATTGTGCCATGTTTTTCTAGGCTTTGATCCAGGTGTTGACACCGGAACTAGCATAATAGGTAAATGTCCTTAACGCACCACATTTAGCAAAAAAGAACATTTTAATGTAAAAAGAAACCCTTTGTGAATAAAGTCAGTTGACTATAGTGTAGCCTACACTAACGTATAATGCGTTTCCACACGTTTTTTTCCCAACACAAATCAAACAGGGAGGTGCTAACAGGAGCACCTGCTCTGCTGCATCAGACAACGGGCCATTAGCAGCGTTGGTTTCAAAATAAAAGCATGAAAGGTATTCTAAAAAGACAAAATAACTGTTGGAGTGTACTTAAGGGGCATTTTGGGAGATGAAAAAGTATTTGAAGTATTAATTAATAAACCACAGATTATTACTCAAACATAATCTTGACTTTGGTAATGTTCTTCATTCGCTTAAACAGAACTCACTTGCTCAGTTCTTGCCATTTTCCTACCTTTCACCTGCTGGATGCAGTTGCGTGAGGAAATGTAGTTACTGGGCTTATGAAACGCATCAAAAAGCCACTCTGATAAACTGTACATGTACAGTATGTTCATCACACTTAATACACTGTTACATTGTCAGATAAGATTAGATTTTATTTTGAAAAAGTGGATCAGAAGTGTTCTGACGTGCTGCTGACTGACTGGGGTCTGGTGCTTAGTTTGGAGAGAAGGGGGCTGATAAGACTTACCGTCAATTTAAACGAATGGTGACCTGACAGAGATGGCCGGTTCAGGTAATAAATATGCCTGAGACGTTAATTTTAATGCATGTAAACTGCAGACATTTGTTTGTTTAAAACTTTCCGAGTGTTTGTTTGGGTGTGGTAGTGGGGTGGCACACCAGTCTGGAGGTGATGAACTCAGGAGAAGTTGAAATAATTTCCCAGGAACACCTGTATCAAAGTGATGAGTACTGGTCCTGATATTTTACGTTGATTTAAATAAAACGTGTGAGTACTTCTGATCTCCTTTGAGCCCACATCCTTTGGTCCACGTGGTTAAAGCATCTGAGGCTGAACGCTGTGAATGCAATATGAAATGCAACATGTCACCTGTGCACGTGTGGGTTGTCTCAGTGAATGCAGGAATGTGTGAGTGAGAATTCCCCAAATATTCAGCTGTGAAATTGTCTTGTTATGCCAGGATGGGAGCAGTGGCCAGGTAGGTTAAAATGGAGATGTGTCCCATGTTACATACACAAATATATAAGAGGTGTAACTCAAATCAAAAGTCTAATTCCAACAGAGCACTTAATTGACCAAAAGGTCTTTCATAAGACATACCATCTCATTTTGGTGGGGGCGGATTATTATTAAGTTTTCTTCAGTTTTTCTGTAGTTTACTTTTCAGATGGCATTTGCTGTGCTAGGTTTCTGTGTCTTGTAAAAGTTAGCTTTTAGTTTTAATTAAAAAAAAGTTCACTGTCATGCTTGAATATTTGTTGCTGTTTTATTTTGGCAGCAGTTGTTGATTTAACATATTTATCCTCCTTTGACTTTATTTCCATAAATGTAAAATGTAGTTTCATTGATCTTTGTGCTCTTCAGTCAACTCTACTACACTTCTTCGGGACAGTTCCAGTCAGAACAGCCTGCGCTGTAGTTATGTGTTTAGCAGCTAATCATTAATACAAGTGACTTCTCTGCAGGGGTTTTGACCGGGCTCTTGTGTCTCTGATCAATACAAAATGGATGCTGTAACATGATCTGACAAATCACTGCAACTCTCTGTTTTGTATTGTGATTCTTTATATTTCAAACTGGCTTCTCTTCCTCCCTCCGATCCCCTCCCCTCCTCAGGAGTGTGTTGTGCCAGCCTGGAGGAGACCAAGGCCCTGATGAAGATGGGTCTGAGCATGGTCCTCATTGGTCATGTTAACTTCCTGTTGGGAGCGCTGGTGCACGGCGTGGTGCTCAGACACATCAGCGTCCATAAGCAGGCCCGGGCCATGGAGTACGCCATCTCTAATGTGGTCGCTCTCGCCTCTGGCCTCGTAGTGAGTGCAAAGACGGATAAGAGTCACGCTGATCCTAGAGCAGTTCTGCGATATCAAGAAGGGGTTTTGGTGACATCTCTGGGAATATTTAGGAGTATAAAGGGATTATACTTGCTCTACACATTATTTCCATTAGATTGAGAGAAAAACTGACAGAAAAATGAACTATAAGGGAAAAGCATTTTCATTTCGGTGCTCTCTTCCCAGACTTTGTCAAGTTGTGGGATTTTCCATCAGCGCTGTGGTTTCACCCTGCAAACCACAAGCTACAAATGCATGTACTCCTCCAAAAAATGTGCCTAGGATTGATCATAAAGTACTGTAGAAACTTTCTTCATGAAAGGAATCTATATTACAACAAAGGGTTCTTTGGGCTTGTGCCATAAAATATATTTTTGAGTGCTATGAAAAGCCATTTTGTTAAAGTAACATGCACACAAGTGTGTGTTAATATAGCTCCACATAGCTCCTTTAAAATCATGTAGGAAAGTGTTAAATCCTGCAAATGATTTAGATTCTCAGTCAAACTAATAACAGGATCCTTCTAGACGTTAAGGTTACTTATAAAACCACTTTCCTGAACAAAGAACCCTTGAAGAAACCTCCTTTTTAATGTACACAGGAAATACATTTAATGTAGCTATATGTAATTTCCATAAGGTCTTTTCTTTAGTCCGTGCAAAAGCAACTTTCAGAGCACACAAAGGCACTTAAACACACATTTGAAATGCTTGTGGTGAGAGCACAGCTGTGGTGTTGAGAGGAATCGTCTTTTGACCTCTCCCCGTGTTGCTACCTTGAGTGTTTCCTTTTTCATTTCGTGGTCATTTTGTATCGCACCTGTCCTCCCCTTTCCCCCTGTATCCTCATGGACATGGCGGCTGCAAATGGAAACAATACGACTGTTCTTTAAATCTCATCTCTCTTGTCTCTGCAGGGAATTGTTGTTGGCATTCTGGCTATTGTCCTGTCTAAAAACAAGAAGAGTATAGGCATGGTTAGTATCACTTGTGTTTTTCCGAGAAATGCTTACTTTTTTTTCTTTATTTGAATGTTCTCAAGAAGTGATAAAACCCCTTAAAAACAGACAGGAATCTGTGTGCGGTACGTTCTGACAGTGCTGCTGTCAGTCCTTCCCCCTGATGCTTTCTCTCGTCATTGATCCTCCTCCTTTGCCAGACATCAGATCTACCTGCACTGCACGCACACTTGCTTTCTCTTTGATGTTTTCCATCTTTCTCACACTTTATCCTCAGCTTTAGTCTCTTGTGTTTCTAGTCAGGAGGACATTAAAACCCCCCTTTGAGCCTCCGCATGTTGCCTCAGGTGTCTGAATGCAGCCCTGCAGAGCTGGAGTAGTTTCCGTTTTTTTTCCTCCCCGCCCTCCGCTCGTATAGCACAGCTTTTCCTCTCTGTTTATTCAATCAGCTGTCAGATGGGACTGCCGAGCTGAACAGAATAAATAAAGCCCAGGCAAACGTGCCGCGATGAATCACCCCCCGTTTCCTTTGTTTGTGAGAGCAACCGTGAACTGGGCAAGGCAGCGCTGACGAGCAGCAGTTTCACTCCTCATCCGTCTTGTTATCTTACTCAGTCATCCAGGCATCACACGGCATGAATGTAATCTCACCACTCCCCTTCATGTTAACACAGTCCTTTAGCGCACGTGCTGGCTACTACATGCTTCATATCTCCCAGACAAATTGCCAACAATTTTTTTGTTCTTATCAGGTTTCGACTTCACAAAGCAATTTTAAAGGTCTAGAGACTTTCTGTACCTGATAGTTTTCCTACCCAGTATATCATTTATTATCGCAGAGCTGATAGTTTTAGTTTCTAATGCTTCTGACCAGTAGTTTGGATAAGGCTGACATTATTCTATGTTTTTCTTATTATCACCAAATCCCATTAAAGGACCAAAACCATCAAGGACTTAGTCTATCTGTCAATACTTTAAGACATCTCTATCCTGTCTGTACCGTTGGTTCTTACTGAAGATGTAAATCTTTAAAGAGGGGTCACAAACATATAGTTTCATTAAAAAAAACAACTGCTGGACACTGTAGTTTTTAGCAAATGTCACTCAAACAAGAATAAATAGTGTAATTGTTGGGGTCTATTTTCAGCTCCATTAGTGAGTATTTACAGCAGCAGAATAGTGTATGTTGGATCGACTCAAAATAAACTACAGTGTGTGTGTTTATGGTAATGAAGGAACATGTCAGCCAGTGCAACAGTGTGGCTCGCTGATGTGATTTTAAGTTTTTTGGACAACACTGGAGCTCTATGGCACAGAGGAAGAAGATATAGCAGGCTTTGGATACACACACACACACACAATTCATGTTACTGTAGTAAGATCAATAGCTCTGCAACTAATGACTGTTTTCATTATCAGTTAATACGCAGATAATTTTTTTAATGAATTGTTTTGTTTATGAAGTGTCAAAGAATAGTGAAAAAATTCCCGTGACAACTTCACAGAGCGAAGGTGACATCTTCAAATGTATTGTTTTGTCCCACCAAAGCATTTTTTTTCACTGTTTTGCTTGAAAAATGACTGATTCTAAATCCAGATATTTAGAACTGCACTTCCATTTAAGTTGGGGAGCCCCTGAGAGACAGATTAAAAAAAGATTGCTCAAAATTGATGCAGTAGTGGCATCACCAGGGTTACTGTTTTCACTGATGACGACGACATTTTAAAGTCTGGATTGAAAAATTGTGAAATTAAGGCAAAATCAAAAACATGCTCTAAATGATTATTTTAAATGTACATATCATTTATTTTCAATCCATTTTATTACTTCTTCATGAACACATTTTAGATTTTTGGCATATTTTCATGTTTACCTTTTTTTTCCCCATTTTTGTTCATTTGCTCCCATATCTCATGTTGTAAATGCTGCCTTAAATCGCCGTATTTGCTTTTTGATTTATATTCTTTATTCTTTGCTGTCCTTTTATGTATTTACTGTTGCAGATGCCTGATCAGTCATTAAGTTCTTGATTCTTTATTGTTTTTCGTGTCTTTCCCTCTGTTCCTTCCACAGATGTGGTCGCTGTTCACAGTCGGCCTGGCCGCGGCTGTCATGGCAGCAGCTTCAGCTGTTGGACTCACCGTGTCTGTGGTGCTGGCCATCATACACGGCAGGCGGAGCCTCCTGACGCACTGCCACTCCCCTGATGCCCTCGGCTATTACAGCATCACCAACGAGTGTCCTTTTGACCCCACGCGTATCTATGTGAGTGTATTAGTGTGTACGGCAGACGCTGAGATCATGGCATGAACTGTGACCTTTTCTGCAGCAGCTGGCTCTTTGAACAGCTGACCATTGTCACTGCAGCATAAACACAACAGAGCGGTGTGGCACATCATGGTGGCTGTGTCCCTAGTGTGTGTGTATGTGTATAGGGTGTGGAAGAAGGAGGTAGTGTGAGGCTGGGTGTCTCGTCTTTCTCTGTCACTCAGTCGGTCACATTCTGCAGCCGGAGGGCTGGTGGCAGGAGAGCTGACCCGACCCTGTCGGTCCACTTCAGGCTCTGTCCTGTTCCAGTGTGCTACAGATGGACTGTCAGGCCCGCTCAGGCTCACAGCTGCAGCCACACATCAGCACGACTTTGGCATTTTAGCTACAATTTGACAGTGAAGTGACCTTTGTCTTAAACTGGATTTATGCTTGATACAAGGGGTTAATGGCAGTCCCGCTGTAGTTGCATACATGCAGGTTATAGCTCAGTGTCGGATTTCACCCATTAACAGCACAAACACAGCATTAGACAGATGTACAACCCTGGCAGCAATTGTGTTTACATTCTTTCATCCACTTTGCGATACAGAGCACAGGTGAGAAGGTTTGACCTGGCTCATTGTTGAATCACAGCGTTTACTTTACGTTCTGTCATTCACTATGATAAAGAGCGGCGATCACTGGGAGCCAGACTGTCAAATACACAGATACACAAATAGGTAGCACTTTACTTAGCCTAAGCCCCCATATTTAGCATTTATAAGACATACAGAAACCTTTTATTAAATGGTTTAGAATGCACTATAATGTAGTTGTAAGCAGATATAAGTTTTAATGTATTGGGTATTAATGTATTTGGCAACAGCTATAAGTCCTCCTGTGGACACCCATAAGTGAAGGCTCCTGTATAGTCAGATAATCAATGGCAATATAGTAAAAAAAACAGTTGTAATAATACAAACTATGGATTCATAGAAGTTATAATTGTTGACAAATACTGTACGTTAAAGACTTGAAACTAGTATTGTATCGGCATACAACTACATTATAGTGTGTTATAAACCATTTATTAAATATTTGAATACTGCTTATAAATGCTAAATATGGGGACTTAAGGCCTTTACACACCGGGGACGTAGCGAATAAACGACACGAAAATGCAAAACTCGCCTGCGAATATTTACTCCATCCAAAAGTAAACTAATCTACTCGCTATCCTGCATGCGGCGGTGCTGCTCCACACGTTGTCCTTGAGTTCATTGTGTGTGTGTGTGTGTGTGTGTGTGTGTGTGTGTGTGTGTGTGTGTGTGTGTAAAGGCCTTTAAAGTTACTGATAAATATTTTATGTATTTATGGTTACTTCAAGCGTCTTGGGGTTAAGTTACATTAAAGCTGTGCGTTTAAGGTGTAGTTACGGAAGCTACGCATGTAGCCGCCATAGCTACACAAGACACTACAAATACATAAAAATGTATATAGCAAAAAAATGAGAAGGTAGATTTACCTGTTCCCTTAAAGATCACTTAACTAACCAAATCAAGCTAATTTAGCAAAGCAGTTATGTGCTCACACATAACTGTAGGGACTTGTCATGCTTAGGCCTAAACTGCTGTTTTCCTGAAATGAGGGATTATTGGTATCATTTTGGGTGTGCTTACTTTTGGTTTTACCTCTCAGTAAAGTTTAAAAATGATGGCCAAAAATACGTCGGAAGTCATTATAAACCAGATTTATCCTTTAATCACAAACTGAGTTCCGAATCAGAATCAGTAGAGAGGTAATAACTTTGTTGTAGCCCACTGAGACTGCAGACCATGTTGTGCCTATTAGCTAGGGACCTCCAATATGGCTGCCGGAGGGTGCATTACATCACCTGAAAGTGTGTTTTGGACTAGTGCTTCAGATGTTCATAGTTGCTTAGGGGCAGTAATGATCATTATGCAAGATTTATTTTTTTCGTGCTTCTTGCATATTTCATAATGAATTCCAAAGAAAGCTCCAAACTTCGAACTATAAACTTTTATTCTCTTTGTAGTCTGCCTAACAAAAGGCAGCTTTTTCTTTGCATCCCCTCTGCACTTTCACTTTGATACATTCTGCTCTGCATATTTTATTCATAATCCTGACTCTCCTGTGCAAACCGAAACTCCCAGACCCACTGCTGTGTTTCTGCAGAGCGTCTGAGAAAAATAAGGTTCTGTATCGCACCATTATCCACACTGTAGCCCTGATCAGGTGAAGCTGCTCTTGTGTTCTTTATGGTCCAGCTGGTGGTTGCCACTAACTCCAGTCCTCCATCCCTCTCCAGAGTACCACTCTGATCCTTTGGGTGCCTCTGATCGTGACTTGTGTCATCCAGATGGTGTTTTCTGCCCGGTGCTTTGCTGTCTGTGTTTCATTCCTGGGTCTGCCTTGCTGCCCTATCAGGAAGAGACCCAGAGACGATGGCATAGTGGTGAGATTTTGACTCCTACATTGTGCTCCTTTTTAAAAATGGAATCCTTTAAATGGCACATACGATTGTTTTCAATAGAGCAATATTTTATAAAGTCATAAAATGATTTCTCTGTTTCTGTAGATCAATATGGTGAGGCCAATGGAGGAAGGTACTCCCTCTCACTACACGGAGCCTCCAAGATACTACAGTGAACCTCCAACACGCTATACTGAACCTCCAAGAAGCTACCGTGAGCCTCAAAGACGGAATTCCGAACCTCCAAGACAGAATACCGAACCTCCTCCCCCTCCACAGCGTCTTCCCCGTCAGCATCGGAGTCTTCCTCCCTCGGAGAGGCAGCCTCTTTGCCAGCTATACAGGGAAAGGTCAGACAGGGAAAGGCAAGAAACGAGGGTTGGCAGCCAGCAAAGGGCACCGGAGCAACATCAACTGCTGGAGAGGGGTACGCTGGAAAGGTCCAGCTTCTGGATTTAGCCATGTTTGACATGCCAGAGCTTCTTGAAGACCAAGTGATGTGAGGGTATACACTGTAGTTCTAGCTAAAATACTGGGATTCAAACATCATACTCGCAACTCTATTTTCCTGTCAGTACTTCAAAACTATGGAGCTGGAGATGTTTTATTTAGCAGTGCAGTGGACCAGAGCTCAAAGCCGATGTATGGATTTTCTCAGACTGTTTGCACAGTGTGCAGGATCCCGGTTATGTGAGAGTGTCTTGTATTTTTCTACTTATGAGGGTCAAATCATTCATATCAGAACAGACAGGTGAGACAAATCCTCCAAACTGAGGATGTGGTGCCAAACCTCGCTTGTAGGATTTAGTTCATTCAGAGTTAAAAGACTAGTTTGACATGTTGGGAAATGCTGAAAAATAAGGGTATTTCCAATAATGTTGAACTCTTACTTACAAAGTTTGGTTTTACACATTTAATGGAAGTACGTACCATACAGACAAGTAAAGGTCCTCACAAGTAGAGCAATACAGTGTACAAAGTGTGTGTGGGTGTGCTGCCTTCAACCTTCTGTTTTTGCAGAGGATCTGGTGTGTGTTGCCTGTTTGAGTTAGTGACAATCAAGTGTGTGTGCATTTTTTTCTGCAGTTAGGTCAGGAGAAGCTAGTTTCATGAGTAACTACTATTGTAACTTTTTGTATTTATTGCCAAAGTAAATAAAGATTTTATTCATAACTATGCAGTGTGTTTTGTAACTGAAAATATTTCATTTTAATATGTGGTAATGTCAGCAGCTGGTGACCTGACAGGCATGACTGGTTACACTCATGACACACACGTAGATACCCTGACAGGTTGGCACAAAAACATTCACCCATGTCCTGTCAGGTGTACGTTAATAAGGGCCTACAGTGTACCTCGACAGGCTGCAACTGATAAATGCATGACAGTAATGTTCACTTGTCAGACCAGACATTAGACCCTGTCTACCGTGAAATGCTCAGCTTCTTAATGCATTCCTAAATAACCAGAAATGAGGAAACAGTCCACACAGGCAGCTTTGAAACACATAGGTATATTTTGCTTTCAGGTCCAACAGAACAAACATGACATCCTCACATGAGGTTTTCATGCAACAGAAAAATAGGAAGGAATCGGAGCGAAGGAAGGAAGGAAGAAAGAAAGAAGGGGGTGTATTTATCCAACACAAGGTACCAGTTCATCAGAGGCAATGAGAATAGAAAAAGACTAAACTGTAGTAGATCAGGGGGTAGCAACTGTTGTTCCTTATCCTACCAGCAGAAGGCAGTGACACTATAGGATCCCCAAAGCAGAGGCTGGTTAGGAAGCTCCTGTGTGTAAGTTAACTTAGGTTAGTCCTAATGTCATGTGGATGCAGCTGCACCAGCACAGATCTCAGGCTCTCACTGGTAGTTCACTTTGCCACCATGGCACACAACAATTCAATTTGTGAGGTGGTGAAACGATGGGCAAGTAAGACCCACATATTGGGCAGATATGGGCCATTTTTATAGATGTTTGTCAGTCAAGTCTGGTATGACGGAGGTTCTCCTCCGACGAGCTAAAGAAAAACTATTTTTATCTCACATGAGACATTATCATCCCAGTGTGACGGAAGCGTGGAAGGGCTTTATTCCTCACCTTCTACACTGTGTAAAGTGAAGCACCTGCTGTATGGAGCTGCTAACCCACCTGAAATAATTGCATAAATCTGGATTTCCATGAAGCATTTCAGTGTGCCATTTCAAGAGGATTTTAAAGCTATGGATTAAATACTGAATCTGTGTCCCTTTTTACTGAGGACGGGTAGGGTAAGGACATGGACATGGTCAAATTCAGGAATTTTGGATATCAGCTTTGCTATATACCAGTGGTGGAAGAAGAAGTTTACTAACCACACTATGAAAAGACACTGGTACAAGTAAAAGTCCTGTATTCAAAGTACAAATGACCCCTGTCAGAGTGTATATTATTATATTATTGGATTGACATGCAAGCAGTACTTTAATGTTGTAGTTGGTAAGTTTGGGGCTAATTATAACAGTTTTATATCATTTTGGGCAGTTTAATCTATAACAATACAATACATTTTATAAACTGATCATGTGTTTTGGGTGTAAAATCTGAAAAGTAACTAGTAACTACAGTTGTCAGATACATGTAATGCAGTAATAATTCCAATATTTCCCACTGAAATGAAAGTAGTATTGTACCAAGTCCAGTAATTGAGTACTTAGTTACATTCCACCGATATCAGTGTATAAAAGTAACAGAAATAACAGTAATATATTTCATAATAATCCTTCAGTGCTTTTGGTTGGTCTTCAGTTAACAGGCTTCACTTTCTTGTGCATCATGTGAGGAAACATTTTGACTTCAGTGATTTTTCAAAGTAGGGCTTAACCTCAAATGGGTCTACGAGTATCTGCAAAATAGGAGTTTTACTTCTTTTTTCCAGTTTGCCCAACGCTTAGCTTTCTTCACAAACAGAAATTGTGTTGTGTTTAACGCCCAAAGCAGAAGATGGCAATAGTGATCTGACAATGAGGGCCTTAAATCCTTCATACATGAGAGTAGTGCTGGTGTTCCTGCCATCAGTGGCTCTGTTTACATGTGCACGGTGTTTCAGATGGAGGCTTTGATTCTGAAGCATGTTTTATTCAGTCAACGCTGTGTTTTCAAACTCTAACATCATACAGTTTAAATGAGTCTTGTATTTCATTTAAATTGGAGAGACTGATTTGATGCCATGTCTCGAAGTGTTTCACTTTTTATGAATTCAATGTGTTAGAATAGGTGTCCCAAACATGAATTAAGGATTTGTACCAGTGCAAATGTAAACACAACCGCTGACCTCTGTCAGATTACTACATATGTCTGGAAACCCTGAAAACTCTAATCAGAACAAGTTTCTGCACTTGCTCCTATCTCCTGAAACGTGTCCCTTCATCTAACTGCTCTGTAAGCAGACTAATCCAGGAGGTTATAAAAGCATTCAGCTAGAGAGTGATGAACGAGCCCTTAGTGAGTTCTCTGTCTGTCAGAGGAAAAGAGAGTGGGAGGAGGGTTTGTCCCAAAGCAGGACAAGTATTCAATCATTTCTGCCTGGTGCAGTGCTGAGGAGGCTGCAGAGCTACAAAAAGATACCGCTGTGCGTTAACTGTTTTTGTGGATTTTGTCGTCGTCTGGTTCGTAGGATCATGCAGTATAGTGACAGGTTACGACTACCTTAAGTTTACTGCTCGTTGTTAAAGAAACGTTAAAATACTTTATTTAGCACAACATGATAATACTGTAAAAGTTAGCCTCAGGCAAACAGTGCATATTCACAGACACACACACACACACACACACACACACAGTCAGACCAAATGCACAGCCATACTTTATAAACACATGGCGGCTCAAACGATATGTGCTACTCGTGCCGTTGATGAAATGCATTACGGGACACCCTCATTTCATAATCTTCCACTTTAACAAATCCCAAAGAGATCAATCTCACATTCTCTCTCTCTCTCTGTCACTGTAAACTGGAATATGGTCATCTTTAACAACATGTCAAAGTAAAAGCACGATAATCAGAATACAAATGAATAAATAAAACAACATGAAGGAGGGAAACAATATGTACAAATGAAAATAAAAACATTTAAAATTCAAAAATCAACAAAATGCCAGTAGATCAATAAAAACCTAATGGGATCTTAGGCCTTTTTCTCAGTGAAAGATCATACAGCAGTAAAATCCCAATAACGCACCACCTCCACCCAGACCACCCATTCAGACCAGACCAGGAAGCTACGCTACATAATACTGCCTTTCAATGCCAAAGAGCATGCACCATAAATGAAGACAAATGTACTTCATCTCATGATATACATAGACGTACAGTATATACATGATATACATGTGTGTGTGTTGGAGTAGAAACTGAGCAATCCACCCACCCTGCGAAAAAAACCCTAAAACATCCACACTTTGTCACAAGCTCCCTGGAAATCCGACATTCCAGAGAGAGAGAGATATTCGGGAACATTAGCGGACACCACTGTCGACTGACCATTAAACGTATGCATGTCCCTTCATTTTTCCCAGATATCAAAATGAAAGTAAAATGATAGTGATGACTTTTCTTAGCCTCCTTAAAATTCCTCCTCCATCCTTGCACACAATAAAAAAAAAACCAAAGATGATATGAGAGACGAGAACCATCATGCATTGATTTGAGTGACTGTTTCAATAGCAACAGAGAGGGTGAGGAAGAAAAGGGTCGTAGCAGGGCGGGGGGGGGGGG